>JACEIK010014045.1:6727-22984 GCA_018107945.1 Datura stramonium
ATATATAAGAATCTTGCTTCACGAATAAATCTAGCAAAACCTCCTGAAAGTTGCCTCAAAATCATGCTCCCGACCTTCCAAAACCGTGTTCAGAGAAGTGACTCGTCATAAGGAAGAAATCACTTTTCATACCTAGTTATTTCCGCATAAGTAGAACTCTCATCGCGCCTGCGGACGCGCCGAAGAGGGAAGAGGAAGAAAGCTTGCAGCAGTGGGAGTCACTTATGCCAGCCAACTTCTCCGAAGCGGATGACTATTGCAACCCACAACATTGCAAGTGCGCCTATCAGTGCGGAAAAGTCCTCGCGAAAGCGGGACTCTCCCATCTCCTTCAGGCTCCGCAGAAGTGGCTTTGTTGAAGCGGATATTTTTTTCTGTATGCCTCCACCAGCGCGGACCACAGAAGTAGGTGCGATTGCACCAGATACAGCCAAGACTAGCAAGCATCAAAGCAGCCAACTCTTGAAATTCATTTGGAACCCCACAAAAATAAATCAAATATGCAGATTGACCATAAAATAAGTTCTGGACCTATTGGAATTATCAAATCACTGATCCGAGATTATCTTGATCAAAAGTTGACCGTGGTTAACCTTAATTTTTTTTAAAACTAAAAAATCCATCCAAAGGCTCAAACCAATCCTTAATACCTCAAGATCAACAACAACCATCCAACTAACTCAAAAATCACCTTTTGGAGCTAAGGAAATTGTCAGAATTTGCATATGAGTTTGTTAACCTAGAATATTGGTTTTGGTCAAATTTCTTAATTTTCCAACCTTCAAAACTCAAAATCTCATCGGATGTCCGTCCGATCACATCTCCATAGGCAACAAGTGACATACAAAATCTACGGGAAGGGGAAAATAGGTAAAACACACAAAAAATTCAGAACAACTATGAGAGTCGTTACAGATGGCTAGAGACCAGGAGGCTGCACCTGCATCTACTGCTAGGGTCGTAGCGTGGTATAGGCAGAGAGCGAGGTAGAGAAAGGGGTCGAGGTATAACACATGCTAGAGCTAGAGAACATGCAGCTGCTTATGAGGCGTTATGTCCAGTTATGTATTGATTTTTTTCCTACAGAGGCCGAGAGGATTTGACTGTTTGTGAATCTTTTGATCTATCCTATTCGCATAGTAGCATTTCTGTCATGATCCGAACATAGGTCCGGACCGAGACATGAAACCCAGAACTAGAAATGGCATCAAGTCGACCCATGGCATGAACATGACAGCTATAGAACATTATATCAAGCGGAATATGATACTTAAACATAAATAAGCAGAGGCCTGAATAACAAAATGTCTAGCCAACGGTAATATCATAACAATGAGTCTGAAGCTGAATATAAAAATCTATGTCTGAAAAGCCTCTACTAATTGACAAGATGCTGGGACAAGCCCCCAACTATCTTTAAGTATGAAACAGACTGACATAACGATACTGAAAGATAGATGCCCTCGGAGAATGAGGACTCACCCAAAGCAGGGTCGGAACTGGAACGAGCGCAGGACTAACGGCGCGGCTGAGTCTGATCGCTAGGACCTGTATCATGAAATGATACAGTATAGAGTATACAGTCAGTACTTGGAATGTATTGAGTATGCAAGGTAAGTAAATCATGCTGAGTATCTATTAACTGAAATCATGCATATAAACATATATCGTAAGATCATAAGAATAAGGCTGCATGTTGAAATCTGATTCTGAAAACATATATAGTCATAAACTGAATCTCATCTCTAAATAGAATGACTCAAAGATGAAATAGAATCATACGGCTTGCCATAGATGAAATTTAAGTAAAAACTTATAAACTGATCATCGAGTCAAACTTATTGAAAATATAATATCATAAGTCATAAGCATGCATAACTGAAATCATGAGGAACAATGGGAGACTCGTCATATAACAAACACCATCACGATAGAGTTTACGTGATGCCCCAACTATTACACTCAAGTAGGCAGAGCCGTCCAAAACCTTGCAAGTGCTAAGAATGCTACCATGATATCGATGTCAATCTGAAGGCCCCATGGGGACAGGGAAAACTCACAAGGGAGGTCCCAATGTAAATATAAACCTATGTTGGCGCATAGTTCTGATACTTGGAGTTTACATGAACCCCTAGCCTACTTGGTGCTAGACATTACACTCAAAAACATGTAAAGTGCTCTCCATCATTTTTCAACGAAGCTGAAACCATCGTTTCTCAACAAAGCTGATAATGTAATTACATGCATAGTCTGAAATCTGAACATGGGGAGTCTTGGTTCCAAACATACCATAAGCTGAAAATAGGGAGTATCACTCCAAACCATTTGGTAAGCTGATATTATAAAATTGAACTTGTCACGACCCGAACATAGGCCCGGATCGAGGAGCCCCGAGAGGCCCCAAGTCGACCCATGGCATGAACATACATCTAACTCAATCAAATAAAACAGAAGACTTAAGATAATAAACATAACAAAAGTCTAAACATAACATAGCAAACTAAATATATAACACGAAACTGAAGCTGGATACAATCTATTGTTTGAAAAGCCTCTAATTATGATGAGTTGATGGGACAAGACCCCAACTAACTCTCTAAGTCTGAAAACTGAAAATACTAGGATAACTGATAACAAATGGTCCTCGGGAGATGAGGACTCACCAATAGAGACTGAATGCTAACTCTGGAAGCTAGCTATGACGGGGCTGAGTATGAAGATCAAAGCCTGTATCATAAAACGATACAACATAGAGTATGCGGTCAGTACGTGGAATGTACTGAGTATGTAAGATAAGTAAAGCCGCTTAATTAAGTAAAACCATTAGAACATGCACTATATAAAACATAATCAAGATAAGAATCTGAGAGTAGGGCTTGCATGCTATTTTATGAAATTATGATCTGAACATAACTTAACATCATAACTAAATTAAATGACCCAAAGCTGAAATCTGATAATCATAAGTAAAATTGAAACAATGGGAGACTCGTCATGTAACCGACATTATCATGATAGAGCTTTAGTGGTCCCGACTATCACTCAAGTGGGCAGAGCCGTCCAAAGCCTTGCCAAGGCTAAGGACGCTACCATGATATCGATATCAAGCTGAAGGCCCCTTTGGGCAAGGGAAAACTCACATAGGAGGTCCCAAAATAATCTGATTATACCTACGTTGGCGCGTAATTCTGAGGCATAGGGTTGACTGACCCTTAGCCTACTCGGTGCTAGACACTACTCCCAAAACATGCATATGCTCCCCATAATGTTTCAACGAAGCTGACCATCGTCTATTGAAGAAGCTGAATAATCATGAATATATATAAATCTGAATCATACATGAGTAGCCTTGGCTCAAACCATACCACAAGCTGAACTAATTGACAGTCTTGATTCCAAAACCATGTGGTAAGCTAATTAACTTGAAATCATACATCATACTTGAAAATATTGGCTTGCCCAATGCTTAAACATGCTTGAAAATACTTGATTCACTTGAAAACATGATCATAGACATGGTAGCTTGAAAACATGCTTTTCATCATAAATATCTCATCATACTTGAGCATACATCATAAATCTCAACTTTCATGAACTTCTCATGGATGGCATTAAAATTTATAAAACTTGAAAATATGATTGATAATTGAAAACATTGTAAAACTTGCCCATGAATTATAATTCAATAATATAAACATTCTTAGATCATACCCATATAGAAAACTAGGAAAAATTCATGCATTGGGTTAAACTTTCATAAGATCAACATATAGATTTTTCATGAATTAGAGATAGATTGAGCATAGGTGTGAACAAATTTACCCATTCATAACCTTAAATAACTGAGAAGAACTGATTTAACCACTCCCTTGATTGCCCAATGAAGAATTGAAGAAAACTTGAAGGAAATTGAGCTTGATCACCTCTTTAGACCTTTACTATTGCATGCATGAATTAGAATAGACTAGAATGAACTTACCCCTATTAAAATTCACTATTCATAGCTTAAAACGACGTACTTTAGGCCTTAGGATCATAGGAATTACGAATAATACCTTACTAAATTCGCAGAAAATAACTGACTGCCAGTCCCCACGAGGGACTGGACGAGTCGTTACCAAGGAAATGAGTCATCGTCTGCTGTCGTGAAGTCCACTGCCACTTTTCCTAGAGGGGTCTCCATGAGGAACCTAAAGACCCGTTACTGGTGACCACGACTCGTGGTCACCACTCGTTACCACCATTTTCCAAAAACCTTAAGTCTTTAATCAACTGATGACCACGACTAACCTAACGGATCATGGCATCTGACTATGACTCATTGTGTCCATTCGCAGGGTACACTTCCAACTCAAACTTCACCTTTGTAATACTTCGAAAGTGCTTAAGGATAGACCCGAAGTTAAAAGTTGAAAACTGCTGAAATTAGGAAAATAGCACAAGACGGGCCATGTAACGACTCGTGGTATCAAACCATGGGTCATTGAATGCATTCGTGGTGAGGGAAGTCTGGGTGGCAGTGGAGACGACGGACGACACAACGACTCGTTGTTCAAAACAATGAGACGTTGTTAACAGGCGTCGGAGGAGGTTGGGTTCAGCAGATGGGATACAACGAGTCGTTCAACGAATCATTGTGAGAAGTGACGACCGTGGTCATCGATCGTCGTTAGGTTGTAAGAATTTCCAGTGCATATGATGGATCAAGATCACGACTCGTTGGGAGCAACCACGAGTCTTGGTGAGGCTCGTGGTCAGGAGGTTCAGATTTCGTGAAGGGGCAAACAATGGTCGATGTAATGATCGGTTGGTTTGAAGGACGAGTCGTCCTGTCCATCCGTGGTTAAGTTCCGGAGGTAAGTATTAGCAGTGCAAATGGCGAGCAACACAACGGGTCATCGTTCCTTCTAACGACCCGTTGGTTTCATCCGTTGGTCCAATCTGGACAGTTTTCAAGGCAGATTCATTAAGGGTATTTTCGAATTTTTCATGCTATAAGAACCTAAACTATGTCATTTTAGCTTATGAAAGGTGGGTTTTTAGGGGGATAATTTATTCTAAGCCTTCATTCATGCATGCAAGAGAATAAAGGGGTGACCAAAGGGTGATTCAAGGCTTTTCTCTTCAAATTCTTCCAATTCCTTCTTGGGCTTTCAAGGGAGAGTAAGAATCAGTTGTTTTCAAGTATGTAAGGCTCTCAATGGGTGTTTCCTTCCACACCCATTCTCATTCTCTACGATTTTATGAAAATTTTTATTAAAAACTTATGGGGTTTGAAGTTGATTTATATGAAAGTCTAATGATTTGTTAATGAGTTTTGTGATTTTAGAATCTTATCATACTCTATGGGTTTTTCATCAGCTTTTATGATTTAAATTATTTATAATGTTATCGATTTTGGAATTCTATTGAATCAAGCCTAATTATGCATGACCCATGATGAACCGATTTATGATTTACTTTTCCATTAATGATATTTACAAGACCAACATGAATTATGTTTTAAATTATGTATTTAGTCAATTAACCATCATGATTTTATAAATTTCAAGCTATATGCATGATCTACAAGTATGTATGAACTTTATGATTCATGAATTATGTTTTGACCGACTCACGGGCCTTGTTTCATGGTTAGTTCACATATGTACAAGTATGTTTATGAATATCATGATTTAACTAGACCATGAATTTATGCATATTATACTATGAGCATTATATATGTTTTTGGAGTAGTATCGAACACCGAGTAGGTTCGGTGCTCAGGTTAAGCCTCGGATCTCATAAACTACGTGCCACCGTAGGTATGTTGGGACCTCCTTTGTGAATGTCCCCGGTCAATTGGCCCTTTTATGGTGATATCACGCCCTTCATGGTTCTACCCTTGGCAAGGTACAAACGACCTCCCGACCAGGTTTACATGTTAGATTTCATATGTGCTCATATGGGGTATGTCGATTAAGAGAATCTCCCACTGTTCCTCCTGATTTATGCATGTTTATGATTATGTATTTTTGGCTCAAGTCATGTTAAGCAAAGCTTTTCTCCTATGATTATGATTACAGTTGTATTATGAATGTTTTGAAAACCTTGAGCCTTATTTTATGTTATGATGATTACAATATGAGCATGATGTACTACTATTACAATCATTTATGAGTTTTATATGTTTTAAATGTCCGTTTTACTTACCTTTCACACTCAGTACATTCCACGTACTGACTGCATACTTTCTATGTTGTATCTTCAGGCTCACCCTCCTCAGTAGGTCCTCAGAGATTGCTATCAGCTTATTTGGTAAGTCCTCATGTTCCGAGGGCCATATGTTCAAACTCTATTGTTTTCTTTCAGTTTCAGCGTTGTAGGGTTAGTTGGGGGTATTGTCCCATTAACCCGTCTTTCATGATTAGAGGCTTTTCAAACTATAAGTTGTGTTCAGCCGTCATGTATGGATCATGTATTGTCTTTCTCCTTATTATGTCATGATTTCGTTTTCCCTTATGTTAGGTCTTCCGCTTATGTGAATGAATTAGATGTATGCTCATGCCATGGGTTGATTTGGGGTCTCTCGAGGTTCCTTGTCCCATGTTACGATCCGGGTGTACGTTCAGGTCGTGAAAAACTTGGTATCAGAGCCATAGGTTTGAAGTTTCCTAGGGAGTCTGAAAGCCGCGTTAAGTAGAGTATTTTTCATGGGTGTGAAGCGCGCCACACTTATGATGAATAGGCTACGAGATGTATAGGAAATGTTCCCTTCTTTCATGATCTATGTCGTGCGATGAAAGTCCTTTACCCTTTTAATTCACGCTATTCGCGTTTGCAGAATCATGCCTCCACGCTGAGTGAATGCTAGAAGAAATGGTAACGACAATGATCATAAAGGTGCCAATGGTGAGGAGCATCAGCTAGCCCCACCCGTTCGTAAGGAGCACGCACCAGAGCCAGTCGCCCACGTGAGTTTTGGGCAGCGATTCAGATGCTGGCATAGGCTATGGCTGCTCAGGTTCATAATCCGACAGTGGCGCATTGCCCTCAAAATGGGAATGCGGCGGCAGCTAGGGTGAGGGATTTCTTGAGAATGAGCCCTCCTAAGTTCACAGGGTCGAAGTTGGACGAGGACCCACACAGTTTCATCGAGGAGATTCTGAAGATCACCCAGGTTATGGGGGTGAACAATGGGGAGTGTGTTGACTTGACCTCCTATCAGCTAAAAGGGGTAGCTCACATATGGTTCAAGAAGTGGAGAGATGTTAGGGCAGTGGGTGCAGGCCCGATAGGTTGGGAAGAGTTCCACGTGGCATTTTTGGATAGATTCTTTCCTCAAGAGATGAGGGAGCTCAAGGCAGCCGAGTTTGTTAATTTGAAACAGGGTAACATGACTGTTTAGGAGTACGCATTGGAGTTCACCCGATTATCCAAGTATTCTCCAGAGTTGGTGGCGGACCAGAGGGCTCGGGTGAGTCATTTTGTTCATGGGGTGGCAGATTATTTGGATAAGGATTGCAGGATAGCCATGCTACATCGGGATATCGACTTTTCCCACATTGTGTTGCATGCTCAACAGATGGATTCGATCTACCAGAAGTAGAGGGAGGCCAAGAGGGCCAGGAACAACAGCTATGGGACTTCTCAGGTCAGGTCAGGGGGTGGACAGCGTCAGCAGTCCCAACATAGGTCTATCGCTCCAGCTCCATCATTGGCCAGCACACCATTTAGATTTAGAGGAGATCGGAGGGGCAGAGCTTTAGAGTTGAGAGGCCAGGGTAGCATGCAGGTGGAGCACACTTTTCCAGTTTGTGCAGGGTGTGGAAAGAATCACCCCGGGAGGTGCTTAGTTGGCTTGGATGCTTGCTTTGGGTGTGGCAAACCCGGACACAGAATTAAGGATTGCCCCTCAGCCAGATTAGGGGTTGGTGGAGCCCGTGTGACAGTAGCCAGTTCTGCCACTCCAGCAGCACGTCTCCCTCAGCAGGGTGCCTCTACTAGTTCAGCAAGCAATCAACGCCAAAATAGGTTTTATGCTTTAGTACCCCATCAGGAGCAGGAGGCTTCACCAGATGTTGTCACTGGTATGTTGCAAGTCTTCCATATTGATGCTTATGCCTTGTTATATCCAGGAGAAACTTTGTCTTTTGTGACCCCTTATATTGCTAGTAGTTTTGGGGTTATCCATGAAATCCTTTCAGAACAGTTCTCAGTCTCTACTCCGTTCGGTGATTCAATTGTAGCTAGGTAGGTGTATAGAGGTTGCCCCATTACAGTATTGCATAAGGTGACCTCTGCAGATTTAGTAGAGTTATCTATGACTGACTTTGAAATCATTTTGGGCATGGATTGGTTTTTTTGCATGTTATGCTTCGGTTAATTGTAGGACTCGTGCAGTGGAATTCTGATTTTTGGGTGAGTTAGTCTTGGAGTGGAAGGGTAATTCAGCTATACCAACCGGTCGGTTTATTTAATATCTTAAGGCTAGGAAAATGATTTCTAAGGGCTGCATGTATCACCTAGTTAGGGTTAAGGATGTTAAGTCTGAGACCCTGACTATCCAGTCAATTCTGGTGGTGTGTGAGTATCCGGAGGTCTTTCCCGATGATTTTCCAGGTGTTCCTCCTGAGAGGGAAATTAATTTTGGCATTGACCTCTTACCTGATACGCAACCTATCTCTATTCCTATGTACAAGATGGCTCCAGTCGAGCTAAAGGAATTGAAGGATCAGTTAAAGGACCTATTAGATAAGGGCTTCATTAGACCGAGCAAGTCTCCATGGGGTGCACTAGTGTTATTTGTCCGGAAAAAGGATGGTTCACTTCGGATGTGCATTGACTATCGACAATTGAACAAGGTCACCGTTAATAACAAGTACCCCTTACCTAGGATTGATGATTTTTTTTTGACCAGCTCTAGGGTGCTAGATGTTTCTCGAAGATAGACCTTAGGTTCGGGTATCACCAGCTCAGGGTTCGGGAGTGTGATATCCCGAAGACAACCTTTAGAACAAAGTATGGCCATTATGAGTTTGTGGTTATGTCTTTTGGACTAACAAATGCTCCTGCAGCTTTCATGGACCTGATAAACAGGGTGTTTAAGAAATATCTAGACATGTTCGTGATTGTGTTCATCGATGATATCCTTATATACTCTCGTGGCGAGGAGAAGCATGCTGCTCATTTGAGAGTAGTGCTGCAGACTCTCAAGGATCGCTAATTGTACACAAAGTTTAGTAAGTGCGAGTTTTGGTTGGACTCGGTTGCATATTTGGGCCATGTCGTATCGAGTGAGGGCATAAAGGTAGATTCTTAGAAAATCAAAGCGGTGAAGAATTGGCCCAGACCGGTGAATCCTTCGGATATTTTGAGTTTCTTGGGTCTAGCAGGCTACTATCAGAGATTCGTTGAGGGTTTCTCATCAATTGCAACACCATTGACCAGGTTGACTCAGAAAAAAGGTGAAGTTTCAATGGTGGGGGGCTTGTGAGAATAGCTTCCAGGAACTGAAGACTCGACTCACTACCGCGCCAGTGTTGACACTACCTGAGGGTACGATGATTTTTTTGTGTATGGTGATGCTTCAAGGGTCAGTCTCGGGTGTGTATTGATGCAGTAGGGAAAGGTAATAGCATATTCCTATAGGAAATTAAAGATCCATGAGAAGAATTACCTGACCCATGATCTTGAGTTGGCCGTGGTGGTGTTTGCATTGAAGATATGGCAGC
Source organism: Datura stramonium (assembly GCA_018107945.1). NCBI lineage: Eukaryota > Viridiplantae > Streptophyta > Magnoliopsida > Solanales > Solanaceae > Datura > Datura stramonium. Next base: position 16,441 of record JACEIK010014045.1, read on the forward strand.
ATTACTTGTATGGGGTCCACGTGGATGTATTTATAGACCACAAGAGCTTGCAATATGTGCTCACGTAGAAAGATCTAAATCTTTGGCAAAGGAGGTGGTTAGAGCTACTCAAGAACTACGATATGAGTGTTCTTTACCATCCGGATAAGGCTAATGTAGTAGCCGACGCACTTAGCAGGCTCTCTATGGAGAGTGTCCCATGTGGATGAAGGAAAAAAGGAGTTGGTGAAAGAGGTCCATCGACTTGCAAGGTTGGGGGTTAGATTGGTCGACTCGACCGATGGCAGCGTTATTGTGCAAAACGGATCAGAATCGTCCTTGGTGACTGATGTGAAAGATAGACAAGATGAGGATCCGATCTTGGTAAAGCTGAAAGGAGCCGTTCGGAGTCAGAAGGTGGAGGTCTTCTCCCAATGTGGAGATGGTGTGTTGTGGTACCAAGGTCGTCTATGTGTTCCAGATGTTGATAATTTGAGGGGACGGATATTGCATAAGGCACATGGATCCAGGTACTCTATCCATCTGGGTGCCACCAAGATGTATCATGATTTGCAGAATATATATTGGTGGAACGTCATAAAGAAGGACATTGCAGAATTCGTAGCCAGCTGCCCGAATTGTCAACAAGTAAAGGTTGAACATCAAAGGCCGGGAGGAGTACTTCAGGATTAGCATTCCTACTTAGAAGTGGGAAGAGATCAACATGGATTTTACAATAGGACTACCCCGTACTCACCGACTATATGATTCCATTTGGGTGGTCGTAGACAGGTTGACCAAGGCTACACATTTTCTACCGGTGAAAACCACAGATTCAACGGATGATTATGCCAAATTGTAAATTCAGGAGTTGGTTCGACTTCATGGAGTACCCTAGTCTATTATTTCAGATCGAGGTACTCAGTTTACCTCCAAGTTCTGGCGGTCTTTTCAGAAGGGGCTTGGGACTCAAGTTAAGCTCAGTACAACCTTTCATCCGCAAACAGATGGTCAGGCAGAAGGAACAATCCAGACTCTCGAGGACATGTTGAGAGCATGTGTGCTGGACTTCAAAGGTAGTTGGGATGATCATTTGCCTCTGATCGAGTTTGCTTATAACAACAGTTATCACTCTAATCTAGATGTCACCTTTCGAGGCAATTTATGGGTGGAGGTGTAGATCGCCCATTGGATGGTTTGAGGTTGGTGAGGCAGCTATGGTAGGGCCTGATTCAGTTCACGAGGCTATGGTAAAGGTTCAGTTGATAAGGGAAGGCTGAAAACCGCTCAGAGTCATCAAAAGTCATATGTTGATGTGAGGAGAAGAGATTTGGAGTTGGATGTAGACGATTGGGTATTTCTAAAGGTGTCTCCCATGAAGGGAGTCATGCGGTTTGGGAAGAAAGGAAAACTCAGTCCTCGCTATATTGGTCCCTAACGGATTATGAGAAGAGGTTGTAAGGTAGCATATGAGTTAGAATTTCCCTCAGAGTTATCTTCTGTGCATCCCGTGTTTCATGTGTCACTTTTGAAGAAATGTTTGGGAGATCCAGCTTTAGTAGTCCCGGTGGACAGCGTCGGTGTAAAAGACAACCTCAACTATGAAGAAGTTCCTGTGGAAATATTGGACCGTCAAGTTCGGAGGCTAAGGAACAAAGAAGTAGCTTCAATAAAGGTGTTATGGAGAAATCAGCATGTCGAGAGAGCTATGTGGGAAGCCAAAACGGATATGATGGCTAAATACCCTCACCTATTCCCTACCGGCTCAGTTCCGATTTGAGGTATTAGTTGTGCTCTATGACTCTATTTAGTTTTCATGTTCAGTTCACGTGTTCAAGTTTCTTTTATGTGTATGGATGTGTATGTGAAGCATGAGGTCGGTTCAGCTATGTAGTTCTTTTCAGAGGTAGTCATTCCGTCAGTTTTCAAGCTAAATGATCAATATTTGCATATGATAATTGCATGTTTCTGTTTTCTGCTTGTTTCCTACATTCAAGGACGAATGTTCCTAAGGGGGAAATATTATACTACCCCGAAAGTGCTTAAGGATAGACTCGAAAGTTAAAAGTTGAAAACTGCTAAAATTGGGAAAATAACACAGGACGGGTCATGTAACAACTCATGGTATTAAAACCAGGAGTCGTTGTATGCAGTCGTGGTGAGGGAAGTCTAGGTGTCAGTGGAGACAACGGACTGACACAATGACTTGTTGTTCGAAATAACGATCCGTTGTTAGTAGGCGTTGGAGGAGGCTGGGTTCAACAGATGGGATACAACGGGTTGTCCAACGACTCGTTGTGAGAAATGACGACCCGTGGTCACCGGTCGTCGTTGGCTTGCAAGAATTTCTAGTGCATATGACAGATTAAGACCACGACTCGTCGGGAGCAACCATGAGTTGTGGTGAGGCTCGTGGTCAGGAGGTTCAGATTTCGTGAAGGGGAAAACAACGGTCGATGTAACGATCGGTTGGTTCGAAGGACGAGTCATCCTGTCCATCAGTGGTTAAGTTCCGGAGGCAAGTCTTAGCAGTGAAAACGACGAGCAACACAACGGGTCATCGTTCCTTCTAACGACCTGTTGGTTTCATCCATTGGTCCAACTAGACAGTTTTCAGGGCAGATTCAGTAAGGGCATTTCTGACTTTTTCATGCTATAAGACCCTAAACTACGTCGTTTTATCTTATGAAAGGTGGGTTTTTAGGGGGATAGTTTATTCTAAGCCTTCATTCATGAATGCAAGAGAATAGAGGGGTGATCAAAGGGTGATTCAAGGCTTTTCTCTTCAAATTCTTCCAATTCCTTCTTGGGTTTTCAAGGAAGAGTAAGAATTAGTTGTTTCCAAGTATGTAAGGCTCTCAATGGGTGTTTCCTTCCACACCCATGCCCATTCTCTACGATTTTATGAAAATTTTTATTAAAAAACTTATGGGGTTTTGAAGTTGATTTATATGAAAGTCTAATTATTTGTTAATGGGCTTTGTGATTTTAGAATCCTATCATACTCTATGGGTTTTTGATCAACTTTTCTGCTTTAAATTATTTATAATGTTATCGATTTTGGAATTCTATTGAATCAAGACTAATTATGCATGAACCATGATGAACCGATTTATGATCTACTTTTCCATTAATGATATTTACGAGCCCAACATGGATTATGTTTTAAATTATGTATTTAGTCAATTACCCATCATGATTTTATGAATGTCGAGCTATATACATGATCTACAAATATGTATGAACTTTATGATTCATGAATTATATTTTGGCCGACTCACGGACCTTGTTTCATGGATAGTTCATGTATGTACAAGTATGTTTATGATTATCATGATTTAAATAGCCCATGAATTCATGCATGTTATACTATGAGCACTATATATGTTTTGGGAGTAGTATCGAAAATCGAGTAGGTTCGGGACTCAGGTTAAGCCCCGGATCTCATAAACTACGTGCCACCATAGGTATGTTTGGACCTCCTTTGTGACTGTCCCTAGCCCAATTTGCTTTTATGGTGATATCACGCCCTTCATGGTTCTACCTTGGCAAGGTATGAACGGCCTCCCGACTAGGTTTACAAATCGGACTTCATGTGTGCTCATATAGGGTATGTCGGTTAAGAGAATCTCCCACTGTTCATCATAATTTATGCATGTTTATGATTATGTATTTTTGGCTCAAGTCATGTTAAGCAAAGATTTTCTCCTATGATTATGATTACGTTTGTATTATGAATGTTTTGAAAACCTTGAGCCTTATGTTATGTTATGATGATTACGATATGAGCATGATGTCCTACTCTTACAATCATTTATGAGTTTTATATGTTTTAAATGCCCGTTTTACTTACCTTGCATGCTCAGTACATTCCACGTACTAACCACATACTTTCTATGTTGTATCGTCAGGCTTACCCTCCTCAGTAGTTCCTCAGAGATCGCTATCAACTTATTTGGTGAGTCCTCATGTTTCGAGGGCCATATGTTCAAACTCTATTGTTTTCTTTCAGTTTCAGCATTATAGGGTTAGTTGGAGGTATTGTCCCATCAACCAGTCTTTCATTATTAGAGGCTTTTCAGACTATAAGTTGTATTCAGCCGTCATGTATGGATCATGTATTGTCTTTCTCCTTATTATGTCATGATTTCATTTTCCCTTATGTTAGGTCTTCTTCTTATGTGAATGAATTAGATGTATGATCATTCCATGGGTTGACTTGGGGTCTCTCAGAGCTCCTTTTCTCCTGTTACAATTCGAGTGTACATTCAGGTCGTGACAACCTTTCAATTGTCCGTGACCACGGGTGACTTGAAGACTTGTGGGGCTGACCATGACTCGTGATCACACCCGTGGTCACCCCAAATTGAAAAATCCCAGGCAAGCCAACACTCCTCACCACGAGTCACCTAACAACTCATGGTCAACCTGACGGGTCACAGGGCGACTCGTTCTGTGATTTAGTGTAGAAAATTCTATTTTTCTCTATTTCAACTCCCGGGTCTGATCTTTGGGATTTTGGGGTATAACAATATTTCCCCCTTGAGAATATTCGTCCTCGAATGTTGAAAATCATACAAAAAAGCAGAGAAACGCAATCATCATACTCAAATACTTATCATATAAGCTAAAAACTGACGGAATGACTAACTCTGATTTGAACCACATGACTGAACTGAATTCATGAATCATACATATATCCATATACGTGAAAGAAACTGGGGAACATGAACTAAACATGAACCTGAATAGAGTTTTAGGGAAAAAACTTATACCTCAAGATAGAACTGAGCCGGTATGGAATTAATGTGGGTATCTAGCCATCATATCTGCTTCGACTTCCCGTGTGGCTCCCTCAACATGCTGATTCCTCCATAAAACTTTAACTGTAGCTACTTCCTTGTTTCTTAGCCTTCAAACCTGACGATCTAGTATTTCCACCGGAACCTCCTCATAACTAAGGCTTTCTTTCACATCGACACAGTCCACCGGAACAACTAGAGATGGATGCCCTAAACACTTCTTTAAGAGCGATACATAAAAAACAGGATGAACAGAAGCTAATTCGGAGGGTAACTCCAATTCATATGCCATCTTGCCAACCCGCTTCACAATCTGGTAGGGGCCAACATAACGAGGGATGAGTTTTCCTTTCTTTCAAAACCTCATCACTCCCTTCATGGGAGACACTTTCAGAAACACTCAATCATCCACTTCGAGCTCAAGTTCTCTCCTTTTCACATCAGCATAGGATTTTTGGCGACTTTGAGGTTTTTTCAACCTGTCCCATATGAGTTGAACTTTCTTTATGGCCTCTTGGACTAAATGCTGTCCTATCATCGCAGCTTCACTGACTTCAAACCAACCAATAGGTTATCTACACCTCCGCCCATAAAGAGCCTCAAACGTAGCCATCTGAATGTTGGAATTGTAGCTGTTCTTATATGCAAACTCAATATGAGGCAAATGGTCATCCCAACTACCCTTGAAGTCAATCACACATGCTCTCAACATGTCCTTGAGAGTATGAATTGTCCGCTCCTCTTGACCATCCGTTTGCGTGTGATATGCTGTGCTGAGCTTGACCTGAGTACCAAGTCCCTTTCGAAATGACCTCCAAAACTGAGAGGTAAATTGGGTACCTTTGTTTGATATGATGGACAAGGGCACTCCATGCAACCGAACTAGCTCTTGGATGTATAGTTTGGCATAATCCTTTGTAGAATCAGTGGTTTTGACCGTTAGAAAATGAGCGGCTTTGGTCAACCTGTCCACGATCACCCAAATGGAGTCATACTGTTGACGAGTGCAAGTAAAACCTGTAATGAAGTCCATATTGATTTCTTCCCACTTCCAAGTAGGGATACTGATGTATTGAAGCACGCTCCCGGTCTTTGGTGCTCAACCTTCACTTGTTGACAATTTGGACACTTAGCTACAAACTCTGCGATGTCCTTCTTCATGCCATTCCACCAATAGACTTCCCCTAGGTCACTGTACATCTTGGTGGCACCTGGATGTATCGAATATCTGGAACCATGAGCCTCATGCAACATCCGAATTCTCAAATCATCAACGTCGGGGACACAAAAGTGACCCTGATATCGAAGCATACTCCCTCTTTGGAGAAGACCTCTACCTTCTGGTTCTGAACGGATTCCTTTAAATTTACCAAAATAGGGTCCTCATCTTGTCTAGCTTTTACATCAATCGGCAAGGACGATTCTGATCCGTTCTAAATAATATCACCGCCATCAATCGAGTCAACCAAACAAACTCCCAACCTTGCAAGTCGATACACATCCTTCACCAGCTCCTTCCTCCCCTCATCTACATGGGTCATACTCTCCATAGAGAGTCTACTAAGAGCGTCTGCTGATGAGCCCGCAAGTGTATGGGTCGTGCAAGTAATATAGTGGCTCTTTTTAAGAACCGGAATGTCGAACCCACAGGGACTGGACTACAGGGTGAAACCTTTTCAAGTGCTAATTTACTAAAACTCTAATAATGAAGACAACAGTGTAAAGAAGAGTTTTTATATTTTGGAAACTATTTTTATACTAAA
>JACEIK010014046.1:0-22973 GCA_018107945.1 Datura stramonium
AGCTTCATAAAATTACATTTTTCCTGCAAAACAACGCTAATCATGTTGGTTAGTATAAATTCATATTTTACTACAATTTACATGAGAATGTACAAACATCATTAGATAAACAAGACAAAACGACGCATTTGAGTATCACTTGGGAATATAAATATTTCCAAGATCAGTATCATCTCATGATACAGGTCCCAGCTCTCAGGCTCGTGCTCACCCATAGATAGATTCAAATTCGGTCTCAGTGCACTTAGTGAGTCCTCATGTGCCGAGGGCTACACGTTCACACTCTATGTTACTCATTTCAGTTTCTGGATGTTGGATTAGTTGGGGAGTTGTCCCATCAATCCGCCTTTCATGTTTAGAGGTTTATCAGACTACAAGTTGTATTCTGTTGTATTGTATAAGTCTTGTACTGATTTTCCCTTATTCTATGTTATGATTATGTTCTTTATGTTAAGTCTTCCACTCATGTGATTGAATTAGATGTATGCTCATGCCATGGGTCGACTTGGGGTCTCTCGAGGCTCCTTGTCCCGTGTCTACGTTTGGGTCGTGACAAACTTGGTATCAGAGCCATAGATTTATGTGTCTTAGGGAGTCTGAAAGCCGCATTAAGTAGAGTCTTTTTAATGGGTGTGAAGCGCGCCATAATTATGAAGAAGAGGTTAAGAGACGTTTAGGAAATGTTCCCTTCTTTCATGATCTATGTCGTGCGATGAACGTCCTTTACTCCTCTAAGTCGTACTATTAAAATTTGCAAAATCATGCCTCCACGTCGAGTAAATGCCAGGAGAAATGGAAATGGAAATGATCATGAGGGTGCCCATGGTGGTGAGCATCATCTAGCTCCACCCGTTCATGAGGAGCACGTACTAGAGCCAGCTGCCGACGCCGAGTTTAAGGTAGCATTTCAGATGCTGGCACAGGCCATGAATGCCCAGCTCCAGAATCAGACAGTGGCACATCTCCCTCAGAATGGGAATGCAGTGACAGCTAGGGTGAGGGACTTCTTGAGGATGAGCCCTCCAGAGTTCACGGGGTCAAGGGTGGAGGAGGATCCACATGATTTTATTGAGGAGATTCTGAAGATCAGTTGACCTCCTATCAGCTAAAGGGGGTAGCACATATATGGTTTAAGCAATGGAAAGATGCCTGGGCGGCGGGTGCCGGCCCGATAGGTTGGGACGAATTTCACACCACATTCGTGAATCGATTCTTTCCTTGGGAGATAAGGGAGCTCAAGGCAGTCGAGTTTGTGAATTTGAAGCAGGGTAACATGTATGTATAGGAATATGCATTGGAATTCACCCGGTTATCAAAATATTCTTCTGAGTTGGTGGTGGATCAGCGGGCTCGGGTGAGCCATTTTGTGCATGGGGTAGCAGATTACTTTTACAAGGATTGTCGGATCGCCATGCTTCATCGGGAAATTGATTTTTCCTATATTGTATTGCATGCGCAGCAGATGGAGTCAATCTATAGGAGACATAGAGAGGCCAAGAGGGCTAGGACCGACAACTATGGGGTTTCTCAGGCCAGGTTAGGAGATGGACCACGCCAGCAGACCCAGCACAGGTCCATTGCTCCAGCTCCATCATCGGTCAGCACGCCATTCAGGTTTAGGGGAGACTACAGGAGCAGGGCTATAGGCTCAAAGGATCATGATAGCATGCAGGTGGAGCGCACTTTTCCAGTTTGTGCGAAATGCGGCAAGAATCATCGCGGGAGGTGCCTGGTCGGTGCGGATGCTTGTTTCGGGTGTGGAAAACCGGGCACAGGATTAGAGATTTCCCTGCAGCCAGTTCTACCACTCCAGTAGCATGACCCCCTCAGCAGGGTGCCTCCACTAGTTCAACAGGTGGTCAGTGCCAAAATAGGTTTTATGCCCTAGTGCCTCACAAGGAGAAGGAGGCTTCACCAGATGTGGTCACGGGTATATTGCAAGTCTTCCATTCTGATGCTTATGCTTTGTTAGATCCAAGAGCTACTTTGTCTTTTGTGACCCCTTATATTTCTAGTAGTTTTGGAGTTAGTCCTATAATTTTGTCAGAACCGTTCTCTGTATCTTCTCCAGTCGGTGAATTAGTGGTAGCTAGACGAGTGTATAGGGGTTGCCCCATTATGGTGTTGCTTAAGGTTACCTCCGAGGATTTAGTAGAATTGTCCATGACTGACTTTGACATCATTTTGGGTATGGATTGGTTGTTTGCATGTTACTCTTTGATTAATTATAGGACCCATGCAGTGGAATTCTGGTTTCTGGGTGAGTCAGTTTTGGAATGGAAGGGTAGTTCAGTCGTACTAGCCGTTCAGTTTATTTCATACCTTAAAGCCTGGAAAATTATCTCTAAGGGTTGCATGTACCACCTAGTTAGGGTTAAGGATGTAGAGTCCGAGACCCCGACTATTCAGTCAGTTCCAATGGTGTGTGAGTATCTAGAGGTTTTCCCCGATGATTTGCCAGGTGTTCCTCCGAAGAGGGAAATTGATTTTGGTATTGATCTATTGCCCGATATGCAGCCTATGTCCATTCCTCCATACGGGATGGCTCCAGCCGAGCTAAAAGAGTTAAAAGAACAATTGAAGGACTTGTTGGATAAGGGTTTCATTAGACCGAGGATGTCTGCATGGGGTGCAGCGGTTCTCTTTGTTCAGAAGAAGGATGGATCACTTCAGATGTGTATTGATTATCGACAGTTGAATAAGGTCACTGTCAAGAATAGGTACCCCTTGCTCAGGATTGATGATTTATTTGACTAGCTCCAGGGTGCCAGGTGTTTCTCAAAGATAGATCTCAGGTCCGGATACCATCAGCTTAGAGTTCGGGAGTGTGATATCCCAAAGACAGCCTTTAGAAACCGGTATGGCCATTATGAGTTTTTAGTTATGTCATTTGAACTAACCAATGCTCCTGCAGCTTTTATGGACCTGATGAACAGGGTGTTTAAGCAATACCTGGACATGTTCGTGATTGTGTTCATTGATAACATCCTTATATACTCCCAGAGCGAGGAGGAGCATGCCGCTCATTTGAGAGTAGTGCTGTAGACCCTCAAGGATTGTCAGTTGTATGCCAAGTTTATCAAGTGAGAGTTCTGGTTGAACTCGATAGCATTTTTGGGCCATGTAGTATCAGGAGAGCACATAATAATGGATTCTCAGAAAATTGAGGCGGTGAAGAATTGCCCTAGACCAGTGAGTCCTTTAGAAATTCGAAGTTTCTTGGGCCTAGAAGGCTACTATCGGAGATTTATGGAGATTTTTTCATCTATTGCCACACTATTAACTAAGTTGACTCAGAAAAAGATAAAGTTCCAATGGTCGGAGGCTTGTGAGAAGAGCTTCTAGGAATTGAAGACCTGACTCACTTCAGCACCAATGTTGACTTTACCCGAGGGAACAGATGGCTTTGTTGTATATTGTGATGCTTCGAGAGTTGGACTGGGATGTGTGTTGATGAAACATGGGAAAGTAATAGCATATGCCTCCTGACAGCTGAAAGTTCACGAAAAGAATTACCTGACCCATGATCTCGAGTTGGCTGCGGTGGTGTTCGCATTGAAGATATGGCGGCATTACTTGTATGGGGTCCATGTGGATGTATTCACGGATCACAAGAGCTTGGTTGGAGTTATTAAAGGACTACGATATAAGTGTTCTTTACCACCTGGGCAAGGCTAATGTGGTGGCGGATGCACTTAGTAGGCTCTCTATGGAGAGTGTGTCCCATGTGGGTGAGGGAACGAAGGAGGTGGTGAACGATGTCTACCGACTTGCAAGGTTGGAGTTAGATTGATCGACTCGACCGATGGTGGCGTTATTGTGCAAAATGGGTCAGAATCGTCCTCGGTGGTCGATGTCAAATCTAAGCAAGATGAGGATCCGATTTTGAAGAAGCTGATGGAAGCAGTGCAGAGTCAAAAGGTGGAGGTTTTCTCCCAAGAGGGAGATGGTGTGCTACGATACCAGGGTCGACTATGTGTTTCGGACATTGATAATTTGAGAGTTCAGATATTACATGAGGCACATGGTACAAGATATTCTATCCATCCATGTTCCACACGGATGTATCATGACTTGCGGGAAGTTTATTGGTGGAATGGCATGAAGAGGGATATTGCAGAATTTGTAGCCAAGTGTCCGAATTGCCAGCAAGTGAAAGTTGAGCATCAGAGACCGGGAGGTTTACTCCAATATATCAGCATTCCTACTTGGAATTAGGAAGAGATCAACATGGACTTTATAACAAGTTTGCCCCGCACTTGGAGACAGTATGACTCCATTTTAGGTTGTTGTGGACAGGTTAACCAAGACTGCACACTTTCTACCGGTCAAGACCACGGATTCAGCAGATGATATGCCAAGTTGTATATTCCGGAGTTGGTTCAACTTCATGGAGTGCCCTTGTCTATTATTTTCAGACCGAGGTACTCAGTTTACCTCCCAGTTCTGGTGGTCCTCTCAGAAGGGACTTGGGACTCAATTCAAGCTCAGCACAACCTTTCATTCGCAAATGGATGGTCAAGCCAAGCGAACAATCCAGACTCTTGAGGACATGTTGAGGACATGTGTTATGGATTTTAAAGGTAGTTGGGATGATCATTTTCCCTTAATCAAGTTTAATTATAATGACAGCTATCACTCTAATATTCAAATGGTACCGTTCGATGCTCTCTATGGGCGGAGGTGTAGATCTCCTATCGGATGGTTTGAGGTTGGTGAGGCAGCTATGATAGGGCCAAATTCTGTTCACGAGGCGATGGTGAAGGTTCAGTTGATAAGGGACCGGTTGAAAACCGCTCAGAGTCATTAGAAATCATATGCCGATGTGAAAAGAAGAGATTTGGAGTTTGAGGTGGATGATTGGGTATTTCTAAAGGTATCTCCCATGAAGGGAGTCATGTGGTTCGAAAAGAAAGGGAAACTTAGTCCCCGCTATGTTGGCCCCTAACGGATTGTGAGGAGAGTTGATAAGGTGGCGTATGAGTTAGACTTGCCCTTGGAGTTATCTTTAGTTCATCCTGTGTTTCATGTGTCACTTTTGAAAAAGTGTTTGGGTGCTCTAGCTTTAGTAGTCCCAGTAGACAGCGTTGGTGTAAAGGATAGCCTTAGCTATGAAGAAATTCCAATGGAAATATTAAATTGTCAAGTTCGTAAGCTAAGGAACAAGGAAGTAGCTTCATATAAGGTTTTATGGAGAAATCAGCATGTTGAGGGACCTACATGAGAAGCCGAAGCAGATATGATGGCGAAATACCCACATTTATTCTCTATCAGCTCAGTTCCGACCTGAGCTATTAGTTTTTGCCTTAAACCTCTAATCAGTTTTCATGTTCAGTTCATGCGCACAAGTTTTTTTTATGATATGGTAAATGTATGTGATGTCTAAATTCAGTTCAATTATGTAGATCTTTCGGAGGTAGTCAATCCTTCAGTTTTCAACTTAAATGATCAGTATTTATAAATGGTGATAGCTTGTTTCTGAATTTTCTGCATGTTTCTAACATTCGAGGACGAATGTTCCCAAGGGGAAAGATATTGTTATACCTCAAGGACTCAAAGATCGGACTCAGGAGTTGAAATGGGGAAAAACTGAAAATCTAGGTTGCAAGCACAGGATGAGTCATTGGACGACTCGTGAGGAGACCCCACGTGTTGTCAGGTGACTCGTGGGGAGACTTGTGTGAAAGGATGGTTGAAGGTCCCCACGGGTGAGGGAATGACTCGTGGTCAGCCACCGCGAGTCTTCAAGTCAGCCGTGGGTGCAGCTGAAAAAAATAAAACGGGAGGATCGACCAGTGTACTTAACGGAAGGAGACCACGACTCGTCATGCCAGGCAACGAGTCATGGTGTGAGTCATTGGGAGGAATTTTAATAAAATGGTTTTAAGGAGGCAGTGAACGTGACGAGTGGTGGCCACGACTCGTGCCTGATGGTAACGAATCGTTATGTCGTCCGTTAGAGGTTCCAGTGAACAGTTCAGACAGTGTACTTAATGGGAAAGGTGACAGATCGTGAGGACTGGCAACGAGTCGTCAGGTCACTCATTGGGACCCCTGACAGTTATTTTCCTGTGAGTTAGTAAGGGCTTTTACGTAAATTTTTAAGATCCTAAGGCCTAAACTACAACATTTTGGGTTATGAATAGGGAAATTTAATGGGGTTAAGTTCAGATTTCACTCCATTCTTTCATGGATGTAAGGTAGAGGAAGTTAGGGAGTGAATCAAGCCTAGAATTCATCAATCCATTTCAATTTCTTCTTGGGTCATCAAGTGAGGTTTAGAATCTGATAATCCTAGGTATGTAAGGTCATCAATGGGTGAATTCTTCCACACCCATGCTCCTACTCTATGATTTTTCTTAGAATTTATCAAAAACTCATGGGGCTTTGTATTTGAGTTATATAAAATCTAATGATTTAATTATGGGTTTTGTGATTTTAAAATATTATCATAAAATCTAATGATTTAATTATGGGTTCGATGGAAGGAAACCACGACTCATTTGTGGATGTAACGAGTCGTGGTGAGGCTCGTTGTAGTATGAGGTGCGAAGTCTGCAAGAGGAAACAACGGTCAATAGATCGACCTGTTGTACAGTATGACGACCCATCGTTTTAAGTCATGGGTCAAGCTGAGACCTAAGCTTGGACAGTTTATAGCACGGATCATCACCATGGGTCGAGGTGTCCTCCAACGACCCGTTGGAGCACCCATTGGTTCATCCAGTGAAGAATTTTTCTGCATAATCATTAAGTGCATTTTCATAGTTTCTACGACCTAAGGCCCTATACTACATCGTTTAAGGCTTGTAAAGGTGGATTTTAGGAGGGGAAAAACTATTCTAAGTCATTCCTTTCATGTATTTAAACTTGGGGAGTTAAGGGAGGTGATCTAGAGCAAGCTTTCAAGGTTTCCATTCAAATTCTTCTCAGGAAATTGTGGTAGAATCAAGCCCTTTCAGGTATGTAGGGTTATGAGTGGGTGTTCCCTTCCACACCCATGCCCAATTTCTATCTAAGTTAGGAGAATTTCCTATGATCAAGTTATAGGGTCTTCACTCAAATGCATGAATCTTCTATTTCTTTACATGGGTATGATTAAGTTGTGTTTTCAATATTAAATTATGAATCATGGGTAGATTTTAAGTTGTTTTCAATCAAAATCATGTTTCGAGTTTTGTGAAATTAAAGGCCCATTGATAAGAAGTTCATAAAAGAAGAGATATGTGATGAATATATGATGATGACAAGATATGATGATGAAAAACATGTTTAAAAGCTACCCATGATTATGATATTGTTTTCAAAAAGATTTGAGTAGTTCCCAAGCATGATAAAGTTTTGGGCAAGGCCCTTATGTCAAGTATGTATGATGTATTGTCTCTAAAGTAAGCCTACCACATGGTTTTGGAGCAAGGACTCCCAATTATCCTTGAGCTTGTGGTATGTTTTGAATTAAATCTTCTCATATGTATGATTTCATATTTTAGATGTATTTCATTATTGAGATTTTCAATAGACAATGTTGAGCTTCATTATAAAACGATGTAGAGCATATGCATGTTTTTGAAAGAAGAGTCTAGCACCGAGCGAGCTGAGGGTCGATCACCCTATGCCCCAGAACTACGCGCCAACGTAGGTTGATACTATTATATATTATTGGGACCTCCCTTGCGAGCTATCCCCGACCCTAATGCCCCATGAGCTTGATATCGATATCATGGTATCGTCCTTAGCCCTGGCAAGGCTTTGGGAGACTCTACCCACTTGAATGTGATAGTTGAGACCACGTAAGCTTTATCGTGGTATGTCGGTTAAGTGGCGAGTCTCCCAGTGTTCCATATGATTCAGTCATGCATATTCATTACTCATGATTATATATACACATTCATGTTCTAAAAGCAAGGTTTGACTCAATGTTTAGCTTTTTCTATAAATGTCATATTTCAGCTTTGAGGCATTCGAGTCAATTGATGTTATAAAGCTATGTATTGTCATGTTATGAAAAGATCATGATTTCAGAAAGAATGCATGCAATCCCTCCCCTCAGATTCTTAAAGCTTATGTTATGCTATGAGATGTTTTAAATGATTTCCTTTACTTAAGCGGTTTTTAATTACCCTGCATACTCATTACATTCCATGTACTGACCACATACTTTCTATGATGTATCGTTTCATGATACAGGACCTGACTCTCAGGTTCAGCCCCGCTCTTCGTCAGCTTATCGTAGTTAGCGCTTTCTTGTTGGTGAGTCCTCATCTTTCGAGGGCTAGACTTTCAGCTTTTCTTATGTATTTCAGTTTCAGTATCGTTGAGTTATTTGGGTTTTGTCCCATCAACTTATCATGTTTAGAGACTTTTTAGACTTATGTTTATATTCAACTTCGGATGATATATTATGATGTTATGGTTGAATTAGACTTTCGCTAAGTTTATTATGTTGATTCTTCTAGTTGTTGATTGAGTTAGATGTATGCTTATGCCATGGGTCGACTTGGGGTATCTCGGGGTCCCTTGTCCCATGTCGCGATTCGCGCCTCCATTCAGGTCGTGACAATGTGTGTGTGAAAAGAGCTAACAAATATTTTTAGATGATTTTGGCAGGTAACACATGGAAAAATACTCAAAAAAGGTGCAAGGTATGAAGAAAGAAGAATTTGAAGACAATTTGGCCTAGTGAAATAGCTGAACTGGCGCGCCAAAGCTTGAACTTCAGAGAAATTATGCTCAGGCTAGTGCTATGGCTAAAGTGGCGCGTCAGACCTAAAATTTCATAAGAAATTTTGATCAACAAAGAAAAATGTCTAGTTGCTTCTAGAACATATAGAAAAGATCCTAGATAGTTGATTATTTTGGTTGGTCTTATAAGCAGGAACTAGCAATCATTGGCTGGTCTTATGCTATGAACTAGCAATCAAGTAGTGTAAAAAGGGGCATGAGAAAAGGAAAGGGACAGTTTTGAAAGAAAGGGTGAGTAGTGAGAACAAATGGTGGGACAAGAAAGATGAAGTAAAATTTTCTTAAAATCTAGGATTGGTAGTTAATATTGAAGAAAATCATTCCTACCCATCTCTTAGCCGACATTACAACCAGAAAAAGTCCTTATCAACTTACCTTTTGAAGTAATTAAGTAATCCGACTATACTTGAGAGGCAAGCCTATGGTATGCTGCATGTGTATGAACATCATTTGTGAGAGTGAGTACGCCTTGTTTACTGTGTTTCAAGCTCTTAACTGATAACAGGAGGGAAGGAACATCACCAAATAAGTGAGGACACAAGATTTGGTCGTGAGTCGGTGTGTAATCGTCATGACTAACATAGGCCCGCATTGAGACACAGACAAGGAACCCCGAGAGGTCCCAAGTCCACCCATGGCATGATCATAGCATAACATTATCAAAATAACAACTAACAGAAATCATAACCAAGCGGAAACTAACCCGAATCTAATTTAAAACCTCAAAATAACAAAAAATCTCATAAACTCCATACAAAACCGAATTTGTCTATACAAGTCTAAAAGCCCTACTAAATCGATGAGTTTCGGGATAAAGCCTCTACCAACCTCTAAAGTATAAAAACTGAACATAAATGAAAATAAATCATGTCCCCTTAGAGATGAGGTGGACTCACCATAAGAAGTTGAGATGGGAATGAAGCGATTCAACTAATGGCCGAGTCCAAACTCCGAATCATATCATGAAATGATATAGCACATAAAGTATGCGGTCGCATTTGAAATGTATTGAGTAGTGGGAAGCATAAATAAACTAAAACATGCATATATACAAGAAGGAAGTAAACTGAATACACACTGTATTATAATCGAAGGAAAATACAAATGACTCCATTCGAGATACACATATAAATTAACATGAAGCTTATTTGAAAAAAATTACCGAAGAGTAATTAACTAATGCACAAATGTTATGTAATGTGCATATACCGAGTACCGAAGCCATGACTCGATATCATGGAGAGTCCTTGACTGTCTAAGGGAGATGCTTCTTCGCTATGGAGAGTCCCTAGTTGCTCAAGGGAAAACATTCTCTCGATATAAAGAGTCACTAATCGACTAAGGGAAACATTCTCAACTAAGGAGAATCCCGATAGACTAGGGAAACATTCTCGCTAATGATAGTCCCGACGACTAAGGAAACATTCTCACTACCGAGAATCCCAACGACTAAGAAAACATTCTCAGCTAAGGAGAATCCCGACAGACTAAAGGAAACATTCTTAGCTGGGTTGGAGAATCTCACAGATCAAGGGTAACATTCTTAGCTAATGATAATACCTATGACTAGGGAAAACATTCTAAGCCAATGAGAGTCGCGACTATACTAGAACATAGAGAGAACTAGTCCGATGTCATTCGGTTTCAGTCTAAATTACTGCAGCTAATCAGAGTGCATGAGCATTCAACTAATTACATGATACTGAATTTATTTAGAGTCTAATCAAGGCTACTTTCCACTAAAACAAGCCCAAAAGTCTGAAGGGTCATTCTTATACTTTATTATCGCCAATTTATTTCATCATAATCCCGATCATTTTTCAAACATTCATCCATTTTACATTCATGAAATATCTATAGGATCAGATCCATACTTTACACACTTCCATAATATTAAAATCCCGCTCATAGCATATGACATATATCTTAGATTCAAGTAAGATACCTAGGTCAAGTTCATACTTTAGCATATATATATATATATATATATATATATATATATATATATATATTTATACATATATATATTAAATCATATTCTAGATTTAAGGCAAACCTAAGGTATAATCAACTCATACCTTGAACATGTACAATGAGATCATGGTGGAAGCATATGAATATCTCATGAAACCCCATTTCGAAATTTACTCTAAATCATGATGAAAATTCGATAATCATGCCATTTTCATAGGTTCAACTCATACCCAAAACATTTACATCAATATCATAGTGAAAACATGCACATACTTCAGATTGGTCAAAACCCTTACATTCTAATCGTGTTCCAAAGACATATAATACAACATATGTTGTAGATTTGGGGGACCCATATGATCTACATATAATTTAAAAAAATGCAAGTTCATGATAAGAGTATGTGAATAATTTATGAAATCCCATTTCAAATTCTAGACTAACTCTATGGTGAAAAATCCCACATTCATGCTATTCACATATCATACTCATATTTCAAGAGGGTGCAAGTAATCTCATAAGCATACAATTACTATTAACCATGATGTTCTTAGGAATTTAGGGAAAACATATAAGAATTCGTGGCATAATTTGAAACCGTAGAACATGCTTTTCTAGAATCAAAGGATTTTGGGCTTTTAGTATGTACCCTTGGGGCACACAAGGATGGAAGGAAATCCTTGTTTAAAGCCCACATACCTGAATAGGAGAAATCCCAACTTGAACTCAACCTTGAAGCCTTTGAAGAACCCTAGTTGAATCCTTTTAGTGTTTAGAGAGGGAGTGAAGAAGAGTTTGAGAGCTATCTTGAGAGAGGGAATGAGATTAGCTAGAAGTAGCTCTAAAATGTCTCATGTAATACTCAAAACGACATATTTTAGAGTTAGAAGTATAGGATTTTTACTTAAACATCTCCTTGAAAATTCACAGAAAAGTCATGCCGCGAATTCTCACAGGTACTTCACGGTCACAAAGAACGACTCGTTAAGTCGCACTGTGATGACTTGAAATCTCACATAAATTCCTCAAACGGATGACGACTGACTTACGAGTCGTTAGTTGACTGAATGACTCGTGGTTCCTTCCAATTCAGCACTGAACACTAACATTCTACTTTTCCTTCCCATGATCGATATGATGAGTTGTTACTTCACCGGGACGACTCATCATGACCACGTCATCAATACCGTTCCACATCCTTTGAATCCTTCCAATGGAAAACACGATGTGTCAAAAGTTGAGCCACCTAACGACTCTGCCGGGCTCATCCATGGTCAATGAATGCCCGCACTCTTGGCTGCCTACCACGAGCCCGAGCATGACTCATCTAATTACTGGACGAGTCGTTGAACGACTCGTTCTATGGCAATATTTCCACTTTGCAACCGATTTCCTTTAAGTTTGGGTCCCGTTTCAGAGACTTTCGGAGGTGTTACAATATCTCCCTTGGGAACATTCACTAGAATGTAAGCTAAACATGCTAAATTGGGGATGGAACTCGATATCCAACACTAACATTCACAATCGAAATTGATGGAGATTCGACTGATAATCTATATATCTTAACCGATCATCTAAATCGTACATGCATGATACGACATGAGAGGGAATGAAAGATATGGAAACTAGATAGAACATTGAGAAGGATTCTTCCTCTAACCGCACGAGAAATACAGACCGAGCCATCATTCTAAACGCTCGATACTAAGCTAGAATTTATGATATCCGGGTCTAACCGAAAGTGTAAAGTAATCATGAGCACGAGTCATTCACAACATCTAAAATTGAGTACATACATGAGGTAACCTTATCTACTAAGATACTAAAGAAACTTCTAAAGACTAAGTTTGAGATGAACATACTGTAAGACATGAGTCAACACACATAGCTGGTTTATAAATATGAGAGGTGGAGCCTTAAGGATTCGTAGAGTAAGACTCGACATTGTTGTCTTAAGTGACATAGAAATTCTTGGAAGTCTGCACATAGGGATGGGTAGAACCTAGCTTCAACTGAAATACAAGAGAGGTTATCTAAACATGAAGGGATTGACATATCGCAACTATTAGGGGTTGGAACTCCTCTATAGCATTCGCAGATCCGGCTTGTCTCACACACTTACGATCTCCCTTAGCTTAAAGCCATCATTCTGTTGGTTCCTGAATCTTTCTTAAGGTCCGAGGCTAAATCACTAACTCCTAGCTTCTCCATCACCTCTAACATTCACTACAAACCTTATACTCACAAATTATTCACATCACACATCTACAATCTCTTCTCAACAACCATCATAGAGCTTCTTATTCAATACTAGGGCCTCGGGGCTAGCAATATGCAAAGAGTAACACAAGAAATTCATAACATACCTGTGACTAATTCTGGCGACTTGCCCTTATCCTGATGTGCTACCAAGGAGAGGGAGGGGTTTTGATGTTGTCCACCACCGTGCTAGATGATGCAATCTCTATCAAAATGGATGGGCTATCGTAGCTACTAAAGAGGTGGTTGAGGCTCTTACCTATCCTCGCTTAGTCGCCGTAATCTCAAAAATATGACCCAACTGCTGCGTACAGAAAAAAGCATCTAAGCCGGCCATGCATTCTCCCAAATGGTGTTTTCCAAAGTTTCAGACACAATGGGTATGTAATCTCCCATACTCCTT
This sequence comes from Datura stramonium, assembly GCA_018107945.1. Taxonomy (NCBI): domain Eukaryota; kingdom Viridiplantae; phylum Streptophyta; class Magnoliopsida; order Solanales; family Solanaceae; genus Datura; species Datura stramonium. The sequence goes on from JACEIK010014046.1 coordinate 13,379, forward strand.
GGTTTATATGAAACACTATCGAAGGTGGCTGGGCTGAAGATTTCTCACGGGGTAGAGTCAGCGGTATCCACTCACTCGCCCTCTTCTGTGTGGAGAACTCTAAATCTCTTATTCTAGCTCTCTTGGCCTCTCTCTCTTTTTCCTTCACCTTTTCCGCCTCTTATTTGTTGAGCGATATCGCCAAACATGGAAAGTCTATGTCCTTGCAAACATGACAAATTCTACACTCTTTGACCAAGGAGTCTCGCTACTCCATTAACGAACCTGCTCACATGAGCCCTCTCGGTCGCCTACCATCTCCGGTGCATACTTGGACAACCGGTAAACTCCATCGCATATTCCTATAGTCATGCTATTTATTTTCAAGCTGATGAACTCACTTTTGCCTCCCTCAACTCCCTAGGGAAAAACCTCGTCAAAGAAAGCCATCATAAACTCCTCCTAACTTACGGCCCCAACCCCGACTATCTCTCCACCGGCAAAACCATATAAGTGACCTTTCTCATCTAGTAGGAGGATAATTCTCAGACTCTCAGCTTTCATCACCCCCATGATTTGGGTGATCTTCCCTCGGATCTCCTCCACCTATAATGGTCCTCGTCCACTCCTTGACCCTAGAAATTGTAAATCATCTAAAGGAAATCCCTTTACCCTCGGGGCCGCTCTACGTTCACCGGGAACATGATCCATCGCCTACCGAGTAACTGGCATCTGGCAACTACACCAACATATTAAGATTTGCCCGAAACTCGACATGAGTGTAACATGATCGTCCATCGGGTTCAGTTGGGCCGTGGGGCTTGCCGGGCATCCATTACCATTTCTTTTTCCATTCGCTTCTCGGGTGGAATTATTTCATGAAAGCATGTAAAGTATGAGTCAGAGAGAACCATGCTGGAGTTTCATGATCTACACGATAAGAATTATGAAGGAAGGCAAACATTCTAAAATGTCTCGTAGCTTCTTCGTCATAAATGTGGCGTACTTCACACGCATGAAGAAGACTCTACTTAACGCGGCCTTCGGACACCCTAGGACACTCTAAACCTTTATATGATACCAAGTTTGTCACATACAAAAACATAGGTCCAGAGCTGGAGATACGGGACAAGGAACCCAGGCTCCAAGTCCACCCACATGGCATGATCATAGCATAACATTATCGAATAACAACTACAATGTAAATCATAACCAAGAGGAAGCTAACTTAAAGGGTCTAATTTAAAACCTCAAAATAACAAAATTCAAAATTAAAAAAACAATCAGCTTCATACAAGTCTCGAAAGTTTTCTACTAACTGATGAGCTGCTGTGACAAGCCCCCAACTAACTCCTAAAGTATGAAAACCTAACATAAATGAAAATATAAATCGCTGGGCCCTAAGATATGAGGACTCACCAAAAGCAGCTGAGAGGGGAATGAAGCGTATCTAACCACATGGCCGAGTCTCTGGGAAGCCTCGAATCTATACTATGAAATGATATAGCATATAAAGTATGCGGTCGCATTTGGAATGTACCGAGTATGCGGGAAGCGTAAATAAACTAAAATATGCATGTATATAAGAAAGAAGTGAACTAAATATATTACTGGACATGTAACCGAGCGTAAATACCACGACCCCGTATGAGATACACATATATATTAACATGAAGCTTTTATTTGAAAACAATTACCGAAGTATAATCAATCGATGCACAAATGTCATGTAATGTGCAATATATCGAGACCAAGCCGTGAATGATATCATGGAAAGTCCCCGATCATCTAAGTGAGACGCTTAAGTATGCGGAGAGTCCCCGCTATGTGCAGAGCATTCTATGATATAGAGAGTCACCTGATCGACTAAGGAAACATTATAAGCCAAGGAAAATCCCCGGCTGACTAGGGAAACATTGTCGCCTAATAAGAGTCCCCACTCACTATGAAAATTCTCAGCTATTGAGAATCTCGGGACTAACTATGGAAACATTTTCAGCTAAGGAGAATCCTCGATTACTAAGGAAAACATTCTCGCCTTAGGAGAATCCCAATGCACTCACGGGTTTCATTCTTAGCTAATGAGAATTCGAAGACTAGGGGAAACATTCTCAGCGAGAGAGAGTCCCGACTATACTTGAACATGGAGAGAACTAGTTCAACGTCATCCGCCTAGTCTTAAATTACTACAATAATTAGAGGAAACGGGAGCATTCAACTAATTACATGATACTGAATTTATTTAGAGTTTGATCAAGGCTACTTTCTACTAAAACAATCCTACAAGTGTATGGGTCATTCTCATTCTTTATTATCACAATTCATACCATCCTAGTCTCGAATCACACAAAACCATCCATTTGCATTCATGAAACATCTATAGGATCATATCATACTTTTACACACTTCCACAATATTCAAATCCAAATATTTCTAGCATATGACATATATCTAGATTCATGTAACATACCTAGGTCAAGTTCATACTTTAACATATATATATATTAAATCATATATTCTAGATTTAAGGAAACCCTATATAATAAACTCATACCTTGAACATGTACAATGAGATAATGGTGGAAGCATATGAATATCTCATGGAACCCCATTTCAAAATTAACTTTAAATCATGATGAAAATTGAATAATCATGCCATTTCCATAGGCTCAACTCATACCCAAAACATTTACATCGATGTCATAGTGAAAACATGCACATACATCACATTGGTCAAAGCCCATCAGTTATAATCGTGTTCCAACACATATAATAACACATATGTTATAGATTTGGTGGGACCCATATGATATACATATAATTTAAAAGAGAATGCAAGTTCATGATAAGAGCATGTGAATAATTTATGAAATCCCATTTAAATTTATGCTCAATTGATGGTGAAAATCCCACATTCATGTTATATTCACATATCATACTCATATTTCAAGAGGGTGAAAGCAATCTCATAAACATACACTATTAACAATGATGGTTCTTAGAATTTAGGGAAAAATATGAGAATTCATGCATAATTTGAAACTTAGAACATGCTTGTGAATAAAGGATTGGGTTTTTAGTATAAAATTTTCGGGCACAAGGATAGAAGGAAATCTTTGTTGAAACCCACATACTCCAAATAGGAGAAATCCCCAATTGAACTCAACCCTGAAGCCTTTGAAGAATCCTAGTTGAATCCTCAAGTCTTGGAGAGAGGATGAAGAAGAGTTTGAGAGCTATCTTGAGAGAATGCGAGATTAGGCTAGAAGAAGCCCTTAAAATGTCTCATGTAATACTCAAAACGACATATTTTAGGAGTTAGAAGAATAGATTTACGAAAACACTTGTGCACCCTAGAAAAGTCATGTTGCCGGGGCCCTCATGAGAGGGACTTCACGAAATGCTGGGCAATGAATCCACTCATTAAGTCGCACTCGTGATGACTGAAAATCTCACATAAATTCTCAAACGGATGACGACTGACTTCACGAGTCGTTAGTTGACTTAATGACTTGTGGTTCCTTCAATTAGCACCGAACTCGACATTCTTCTTTTCCTTCCCATGACTAACATGATGAGTCGTTACTTCACCGTGATGACCTATCATGTCCACTCGTCAACACTGCTCCACATCCTTCGAATCCTTCCAATGGAAAACACGATGTGTCGTTGCCTACCTAACAACTCATCGTGTCATTCGTAGTCACCGAACCCACCTTCACTCCTTGGCTGCCTACTACGAGCCGAGCACGACCTATCTAGTTAATGTGGACGAGTTGTGACAATGGTAATGCCAGGGCAATATTTCCACTTTCTAACCGATTTCTCTCTAAGTCTAGGCCTCGTTCTTAGAAACTTTCGGGCATTACATGTACTATGTATCACATTGTTCATACTAATCATGTTGCATTCCCATTTTGAAGAAGATGGGTCGCTGATAGAAAGTATATAGTTTCAAATGAAGAACTTCTTTGTGTATATATGTTGTGGATTATTTATGAATTGATGAACCACTTATTCGTGTGCTCTATTCTAGTTGCTCGAGTATGAATTGATAGAGGTGAAAAGTGGTGTGAAAAGAAGTGTTTGTTGCATTAAAGTAAGGATTGTCTAAAGACGAACAATGATTTAAGTGTGAGGTGGTGATAGGCATATTATTATGCCCATTTTCCATACTTTTACCTATCTTTTATCATGTTTTGAGATGATTAACTTATAAAATGCATGGTTTCATGAATGTGTGTGTGTCAAAAGAGCTAAAAAATGTTTTTAGATGATTTTGAGGTAACACATGGAAAAATACTCAAAAAAGGTGCAAGGTATGAAGAAAGAAGAATTCAAAGAAAACTTGGCCTCGGTGAAATAGCCGGCGGCGCGCCGATAACGCCCTAACTACACCCCTTAATTCCAGAGAGTATACATACCACAGCTCAAAATAAATATTCCCAACGGATGTCGGGGGTCGAATCCCAAAGAGACTAGTGAATGATTTGGCAAGTGTTGTTTAGGAAATTTGAATTGTCCTGCACCAACCAAGGGAATTAAAAACAAGAAATATTTTGGGGGAAAATGAAGTCAACGATATTGTAGATTCTAAATCGCCTAGCTAAGATAGCAAAATAACCTCAAAATTGATAGAAAATGCCGAGTGAAGACTAGAGGTGTGGTGTAGATGGGGTGTTAATCAAATAAGGATATGCTAGACCATCAAATCATTGCAAATAAGTGTAAATTACTTTGGACCCAGATGGCGCCCATGTTTTTCAACCTCATGGGCACCTTTTTCTCAAGTCCTTTCGAACTCAAGACATAATTGCCATGCCCCACCTTAGGAGGCATGACTGAAGGCCCTAATGCCTCACTGAATCAATGGCCGACTGGCGCGGGCACAGCGCCCGGTGCCTATCAATGACTTAAACTCAAGAAAAACAAACCGTTATATCTCTATTGTAAACACAAATCGAGCCGACAAGGGCAAACAACACCCGTAAAAGAAAAGCCACAACCCACCAACATACATCAATAGGAATCCTACACGGGACAAGGTGCCACTCATGTCAGTTTAGTTATAATGTAAAGGAAAATAAGCAAATTTCATACGGGGCCCCATGGCCAATACCTAAATAAGATATACATGGGCCCCACACGCATCAACAATGTACTAACTAATCGGATATTATGGGGTTCATGCCTCTAAGAATAGAAATGATGGTCGGGAAAGTGGCCCTTTACTTACCCAAATTTGTTACAAATAAAAGGTGGTAATTTTCATAACCCGGCAACCCAAATGAAAGGGGCTAGCCAATGTACCGACTCGAATGGCTCCCTCGAGATCTCGTACAACCTCGTCTAAAACCTAATAAAAATATAATGTAACGCCTAAAGTTGCCGTACAATATGTACCGAATAAGGGCAGAAAATAAACCGAATGAAAGTTGTTAAAGATCAAAGTAAGTAGAAGTAAGGGGTAGAAATTAACTCAGAAGTTCGCCATTCATAACCTCGATCTAGTAAAACACTACACGTATATGAGCTAAGATTGTATAACCATGTATTCGTAGTTTCAGTTAGCAATAAAAGAATGCAAACAAGAACCTAACCTCGCTCCCTCATAAGCTCGGGGAAGGTACAATCAACACACACAACCCGCTCGGGCTCCCATAAGCCCTAGCGAGCACACTTCAATCTATATACCCCAACTGTGTTTCGTGACTCTAATGTGCTGTAGCCAACCTACCGCCTCCTAGGAATGTAAATGAGCCTACTCGCTCCCGATCTATAGCCGTGTTTGAGTCTAGTGGACTCGATAATTCATACCCCCGGGTACCAGGCTCGACGAGGGTGATGCCGATGCGGAAAAATATAATAGTCCAGCCATGGAATGGATTGCAACATGGCCCTTGGGCCTCTTCATCATCCCTTGGGATGACATATCGCTCCTTGGAGCAACGTCATAATCTGAATGGTGATGACACAAACCTAGTAACCTCGGGTGGCCGCGGTAAGGCTCAGGTGAGGCAAGCCCAATCGATGTGTTATGCATCAAGTCTCAATCTAGCAACTCAAAAGGCGTATCTCTCCTTCCAGCCTAATGCCACTACCGCTTCCCTAAAATAATAAGCCGCTAGCAGTACACCACGTGTACTCCGTATCTAATCGAGGATCCCCGATAGTGACCATAATCTCTACTAGTCTAGGCCATATAGAGCGAGGTATGAACTAACACTACTCTAAATATCCCGCTTTGAACAACTAACTCATAAGCACTCGTAGAGGGTCGCATACGACTAATTACTTATTCCTTTTGCTTAGAATGACTATAGGCTGCTACCGACCGAACATGTTTTTGAGCGGTCGGTCCCTAATCCTCCACAAGAAGCCTATTGGAATTCTTAGCTCCGGGGGTAATACTATGCTAACATGGTGCTAGTCCTTTGGACTCAAATTGGTCTATTCGACCTTATATGACTCTCCGGGCGATTCCTAATCTTGTAGGTAAGTTTACCCTCGACTTAGCCACTCACGACAACCTCGTACTTGAGCATCTTATAGGAGAAGGCCGGGGCATTAGCCCGCTCCTGAAACCGCTAATAATGTCTCCTTCCTCTAGGGTACCTAATGTGTCTCTCTGACTTGGAATGACTCGGATGGCTTCCTCGAGATATCCATTATGAATACTAAGGCAACTAGAATCGATAACACGTAGGAGCTAACTAGATGGCAGGTTGTTGCTCACTCGCCACTAGACAACCCTAGCGCTTCTACTCTAAAGTATGGCCATCCTATCTAGATTTCTGGCCCCGGGGCATGAAGGGTACGCAACATGGCCCTCTCGGCTGTGTCAGGAAAATAAGCGCGCCAAAACTCGGGGTAGTTACATCGCCTAGCTACGCCTATGTTGTTCAACTTACTAACTTCAGCCCAATTACTATCCACGAAGCTTCTAAGGTCTAGGCCTCGATAATGGAACATTTAATTTACTAACAAAATACACTGAAGAATAGAGAGTTCTATGATGCTTCTAGCGTGTGTCACACTTAACATGTTCTTTCCCAACAAGAGATAATGCGATATAATCCTTATACGTTTCCTAGAAGCAAACCACAACATATGTAATCGTAATCTACTAATAGAAATCCAATCATAACATAATTGATCCATATATACTAGCAGAAGCTAATCACAACATATGGGATCATTATCGATGTTTAAAACATAGGTCATATCATCATACGATGAGAATAACTTTCCGAAAGAATAGGCCTTAACATACCTCGAATGCCGACTTTGTTCACCGGGGCGAGTTCTAACTTGTAATCGGTAGTTCTTTCCAACTGGAACCTCTATGCTCATAGAATAGCACTAATTTCAATACTAAACTCAGCATATATCGATGAACTTTCTATAATAGAATTAACCATAATCCAACTTCGAATAACTCGCCGAAAATTCTACCATTTCCCAAGAATCATAAGAGAGAAATGCTTACCTAATTCTTGTGGTCGGGTGGGAATCAATTTGAAAATCAGTTGTTACACCTCAAGTTTCTAACGTTTACGGTCTATTCGCGCATGTTGGTTGAGCGTTTTAGAGTTCCATACGTACGAGGAAAGGGCCCGGGGAAAGGCCGAACGAGTGCCAAGTTGGGATTTCGCGAGAGGAGGCCGAACCAAGCTGCCCAGAGGGGCAAAGTGGCACGGAGCCTGGTCCTCCGCGTTAGCCAACGTGGCACGGAGCTGAAATGATGCGTTGGCCAACGTGCCACATTGCCTTGTATCCTGCTTCAAGTATATATAGGTCTCACCCTTAGAATTCTTGTTAATTTTCATATATATCACGACCAGTAAAGATAGAGACGAAGGAGACATAGAATTTCTGTTCGATTATGCCGCTAAATGCCATCCAAATTCAAATTAACTTCAGGTATCAAAGTATAAGGCTGCAGGGAGCATTTCTACGGAGTTAGTTTCGTGAAATTCGCCCGGCGAATCGTTATCCCGCCGAGCCAAAGTTGTTTCAATTGCTCCAAACTAGTGCCAATATGATCCCAGGCTTAAAGTAAGCATTTATCCCTTCTAGATTCTCGAGAAATAATGAGGTTTCGGCCGTATTATGTAAAGTTGGAATATAGTTAATATTTATATGTAAAGTTTTCCTTTTTGCCGAATTTAGTGTTAAAACTAGTCCTACATTTCTAGTAACACGATTTTAGTTGGGAAGAGCTACTGAATACTAATTGGAACTCACCAATTAATTGGTAAACAGCGAACGAGGTATGTTAAGGCATTCTCTTTCGACAAGTTAGTTTCTTCAGCATAGTAATCCAGTATGAATCTCAGTCAATCATGTCAGGAGTGTGTTACCATATGTAGTTGTTGTTATCAGTTGAGACTTGTAATTGCATTATTTTGGGCTGGATTACCTGTATAGCTTCCATGACTGCCCCAGGGTTAATAGTTGTGTTGACTCGTCCGCCAGGGGCGAGGATACGTCGCTCTACGGAGCGGCATGCCGTCCGTAAGGGACAAAGATGGGGATCCAGATCCTCATATTTTTCGTGGTTTGCCTATACACACCCCCGCCGAGCGCTTACACCTGGGGTGTAGATATCAGGAGTCCTTCGAACTCAGATACAACTATAGTCAAGGGCCCAGCGGGCCCAGTTGCAGACCCAGGGGATCGACAGGATGCTTATAGATGGTAGTTGACTTAGTATGACCTGGATAGGGGTATATAGATTGAGGTGTACTCACTAGGGCTAATGGGGGCCCATGTGGATTGTTCTATGCTGATTGTACCTTCCAGCTTATGGGGGCCAGCTAAGGATTATGTTGCTTTAGTTACTGACAGTTAGACAGTAGGACGCCTCGTTTGTCAGCTATGACCCCTACCCTCCTTATCACAGTTATGTTTAGTCCTGATTTCACTACTTTAGTCATTTTAAGTCCGTTTCTTTTACTTTAGTTATTGTCAGTTCTATTTCCTTACTTTCAGTTATATAAAGTTCCTACTTTACATTCTCAGTACCTGTGGTACTGACGCCCTCTTTTGGGGTGCTGCATTACTTTCCTGCAGGTGCAAATAGACGAGGAGCAGGTCCCTCGTAGTCCCAGTCAGCCGTACAGAGCCATCAGCTCCTTTCTTCTGGAGCTTGTGTGATAGAGGTTTATTTCTTTTGTTTGTATAGTATGGGTAGGTCGGGGCCCTTTCTCGACCATCTTATTACTCCTAGAGGCTTGCAAATTGCATTACTTCCCTGTGGTTAGTTGATATCGAACGTGTGGGGCCCATATGTGTTTTAGATTATGTGTGTTGGCCGTGTGGGGCCCTATTTAGTTGTTGACTGGTGGCCTTGTCGGTCATAGCTCAGTTTAGCATCGGCTTTTACTTTTCAGTTATAACTAGATATCATGGTGGCCTTGTCGGCCTGCATAGGACTCCCTATGTTTGTTTATTTCTGGTTAGCTTTTTATTTTCACAGGTGGCTATAGGCCTTGTCGACCAGGGGTTGTATTTACAACTGCTATATAGCTTGTTGTTTTCTTGATTCTAGAGTTAGAGCCAGCCATGCACCAGAGGTGCTTAAGCTCAGTCAGCTCAGCAGTTCAGGTCCTAG
>JACEIK010014051.1:0-22961 GCA_018107945.1 Datura stramonium
ATGTAGGCTTTGGGTTCAAGTATCAATCTAATGCCCCTATTTGTGTATAAGAAACTCTATTTGAGAGAATTGAGACCCATCACTAAAACCATGTGGTTGGCTGATAGATCACATGTTACCCTAGATGGAGTTATTGAGGATATGCTCATCAAAGTAAGTAATTTTGTGATTGCTGCTGATTTTATTATTCTTGATTTTAAAGCAGTTTAGCTACTGGTGGAGCAATTATTGATGTTAGAGCGGGTGAGTTAAAAATATGAGCGCATGATAAGGAGATCACATATAACGTCTGCAAATAACTCTCTACCCCCTCGCATTACAAGGATTTGTGCATGCTCATAGAGGTGATAGAAAGCAAGTGTTGGATCAAAGAGAGTGAGCCCGTGAAATCTATTATTATTGATTTACTTGAGGAGCATAAAGAAAATTTTCTAAAGGTGATGCAAAAGCATGAGCAAGTGATAAAGTGTTTTGAGCATGAGCCAAAAAATTGTGAAGTGGAAAGAAAGCGGACAAGAGCTGAAAGCAATGAACCTCACAGTTTGAAAAAGAATCAAAAATTGAATAATAGAAGGATGAAATGTACGAGAGAGTCTTGATCTAAGACATGCTTATGCCGCAACGTTAAATTAGGAGCTTATAGAGAAGAAAACTCAATTTGTACAAGTGTAGCTTCTTACTTTTATTTTATAGTGTCAAGTTTTTGTTATGTTTTTATTGTGCAAACTAGGGAAACTCTGAGAATCAAAAATTAAAACTAAGCAGCACGTTTGAGCGTAAATTATCGGGTAGTGTGATGTGTTGTGAGTTTACAGCACTTTCGATGCTTAAAATTGGAAAAATAGCATGGAATTAGGTATGTTAATACGGATATGAGGTGTTTTTACTTTATTTTCGTGAAAAATAGGTGTTGGAGAAAAAATGTGCAAAAGTTGCAGAAAAGTACAGAGAAGCGGCCAGGTACTGATCTTAGTACGAGTTGTACCAAGATTGTACAAGTCGTACTGAGACTCATGGAAAAGCTTAAAATACTGGAACAATACAAAGGAAAAGTACGCTCTCGGTACGAGTTGTACCAAGCTAGTACGAGCCGTAACTGTAATCGTGGAGTACTTCAGAGATATTTTCACAATGGAAGTCTCCTAATACGGGTAGCAATTACGAATCATAGCATCTACCTACGACCTGTACCAGGAGCTGTGGGAAGCTTCAGTGATTCCTAGGACTTGGCAGAACCCATGATACGACAAGCTGTTATGAGTCGTAAGAGCAAGGTACAAGGCGTACCAAGAAACTCGTAGAAAACTATAGAAGATGCCAAAGTTCTCAGAGCCAAACCACGACATGATTGTATGACTTGTGGGATCATGTTACGAGTCGTATGAGATGCCAACACTTAGCCAATTCTACAGAAGCCAAGAAATGTACGAGACAAGGCACGACCCGTACAATCCTGTTAGGGGTCGTATGATGAGTTGTAGGATGTGTCAGTGCCAGATTTGGTTATTTCCTTGTTAACTTAGGAAAAGGATTTTATTTTCTGTATAAATACGTTTCATGTTTCTTTTTGGTTAGAGAAGGTCAAATGTAGTTGGTTGTCAATTGTTATCAGGTTTGTAATTAGTTTTTGACAATATTGGAGAGTAATTCTTGAGATCAAACTTGGATTTCTCAATTATTCTTGAGTTTGCTCATCATATTTTCTTGCAATATGCAAAGAAGACTTTCTTTTAATCATAATTGTATATATTTAATTATGTGTTTGTCTATGAATACTAATCACAATCTTACAATCATTAGAGGCTAAAACCTCCACAACTAGGGTTGTGGGAACCATGGTGGATTAACGAACTAGGGTTACACAAAGTGATTTGAAACCAATGTTAAACGCTTGTACTGTATTTTCTTCATCTTTAATGTTTCTTAATTAAGCGCAAAGTTAATACTTGTATGAATTCTTTACTTTCTTGAACCTAGAGAGGTAGAGATTAGGCAAAGAGAATTACAACAAAGCCTTAAGTTTTATGATCATTGTATAGCTGCAGTCGCAAGATAGTTAATTTGGAACAAATTGATAACGGTTCAATTGAAATTGCTCATGAGACCTAACTAGGTGATTGAGTATAGTCATCCAATAGGGACGAACCAGTCATTTGGATGAACCCTAGTTATCAGTTCTACAAGTAAGCATTGGGATTAATCACAAGTGTAAACCCGAAGTTATTATGAACCCATGGGGAACACTTACCCTAGTTAACTATGAATCTTGGTAATCAACACTTGATTTTTACGCTTGTTTTACAATTGTTTTTCTGTAAACCCCTCAATTTGGAGATAACACACCAAAAAGCTTAAATACCGGTGCTAGTCTAGTTCTTACCATATTCCCTATGGATTTGACGCCAACCTCTTTATCGGGTTCTTCATTGACAATGCCCGCTTTATACTTTGTTAGGAGTGTGAGTTTGAGCATTATCAAAAAGTGGTGCCATTGCTGGGGAATTCAGCTAAGATTAAATTAATTTCTTGTATTTGACTTTTGGTTGGTATTTCCTCATTTACATATTCTTTTTGTTTTTGACACCCATAGGTTGTCTGTTTGTGAATTCTAAGTACTCAACGGAATGGAAACCCCCTGATTCCTTTGGATCTTGAAATAGAAAGAACGCTGCGAAGAATGGAGAACCAAGAGAAAAGAGAAGTCTGTCTTGCTGAAGAAGCTAGGCAAGCGGAGCTAGCTCGGCAAGCTGCACTTCAGGAAGCTGATGATGCTCGGGATGAAGTTGTAAATTTTGGAGTTCATGGAAGGGAAAAAGAGGCCAGAGATATGCCCCTCAATCCTTTGATGAGGATGACCGAATATTGATGAAGTTAGGTCAGCCGGAGTTATTGTATCACCACCTTTGCCTACTAGGGAAAAGTTTGACATCACTAGCACCATGATAAAATTGCTGAATATGAAAGGGGTGTTTAGTGGTCATGCAGCTGATGATGCCAACCTGCATTTAATGAACTTCGTTGGAATATGCAAGGCATATAGTTTGCCCTGTTTCAGTTCGGACGCAATAAGGTTGAGACTCTTCCCATTCTCTCTGTCTGAGGAGCCACTTTATGGTTATTGGAGTTGCCCAACGACTCCATTACCAACTAGAGGGAGCTCAAACAAGCTTTTCTAAAGAGATTCTTCCCACTCTCTAGGATGCTACGGCTTAAGGATGATATCTACAACTTCTGACAACTGAGACACTTCATGAAACCTGGTTGAGATTTAAGAAGAAGTTGACCAAGTGCCCTAATCATAAAATTCCTGATGATAGTTTGTTGGAGATTTTCTACAGGTCATTAAACAATAGTACTAAAGCTGTAGCAGATACTGTGGCAGGAGGAGCACTGATGAGTCACACTTGGGAATAAGCTGCCACTATTCTTGACAGAGTGACTAAAACCAATTGGACCTGACACACCCAGGAAGCGAAAACAACTGTTGGTACATATGTTGTTGGTATGATTGAAGACCAACGAAAGAAGGAGGAGGAGCGTGATAAGGAATTGTCCCCATGCATACATTGCTAGACCTGCTCATGAAGCATATCATGGGTGCTGGGGCAAAACAATTTAATGCAGCGGGGATACGGGGACCGAAACCAGGGCCATATCATTCAGATTCCGAGGAGGAGGAAAACTTCTTGGACAACCAGGTGGTTGGTTTTTGGGCCAATGCTCAAGGGTCTGGAGAGGACACTTGGCGCCAAGGCTACAAAAATCAAGGTTGAAACCAATTCCAAGACAACTACAACAAAAAAATGAGTACAGAGACAGAACTTGAGGTCGTGAATGAGAGGGAGAATGGAGAAGGAATAATGGTTACCGCAATGACCGAGCAAGATTGTATGTGCCTCCTAATGCACGTGAGGGGGAGGTTGGATAGTCAAAATTGGAGAGCTTGATGGATGAGATGCTTAAAAAGGTGAGATCCATGGAGGAGCATCCGAAAGACATTCGTGGAGATATATATGGCATAGGCCAGAGAGTTGAGTCACATGCCACGACCATCAAGCAAATAGAGCAGCAGCTGGGTCAATTGTCGGCATCCCTGAACCCTAGGAAAAAGGGAACACTACCTAGAAACATAGTCTAAAATTCAAATAATAAAATTCACTGTATGGTTATGATGAGTAGGAGTGGAAAGACCATAGTTGATCCACCCCTGCCGGTTGTAGTTGAAATGCAAAGGAAGAAAGAGAGCGTAATTGATGATGATGATGAGGTTGCTGAGCAAGAGCTTAAGGAAGAAGCTGAGTTGACTGAAGCTCCAATTTTTGAAATGAATCCTGAAGTTAAGAAGGGTAAGAAACAAGGGGCCACACATATATATAAGGCTATCCGGTGGCCACCGCTACTGCTAGAAAAAAGCAGAAGATGGTAAGTTTCAGAAATTTCTGTCCATGCTTAAACATCTTTAAATATAACACTGGTCGAGGCATTAGAGAAAATGTTGGGATATGCCAAGTTTATGAAGGATGTTGTTACTAAGAAAAAGTCTGTGAGCTATAAGCCCATGGGTAACTTGCATCATTGTAGTGCCATAGACTCACGAGTCCTTGCCCTGAAAAAGGAGGATCCAGGTGCCTTCACCATTTCATGTACTATTGGTGATGTTGAGTTCACGAAGGCACTCTCCGACTTGAGAGCAAGCATCAACCCGATGCCATTAATTGTGTTCAAGCAGCTGGGCTTGGGACTTCCCACACTGACTACTATGCAGCAACTAATGACCAACCGAACTTTGAAGAAGCCTATGGGGATCCTGTTTGGTGTGCTTGTCAAGGTGGACAGATTCATATTCCTAGTGGACTTCGTGATCCTTGATTGCGAGGTTGAATTTGAGGTCCCCATCATTTTGGGGCAACCATTCCTTGCTACTGGGAGGGCTTTAGTAGATGTGGAGGTTGGCCAATTGAAATTCAGGCTTAATAAAAAGGAGGTCACCTTCAATGTCTGCCGGTCAATGAATAAACCAAATGAGTTTAGAGTGGTCTCAGAAATTAAGAATGAGTCTGAGTTTCTTGATGAAGTCTGAGTAGTCAAGAGACTTGCGTCGTGCTGCGATGTTAAATCAGGTGCTGCATGGGAGGAAACCCATGGAAGGTGAATTCTGATTAGCCACAGGTATGGCCCTTTCCCTTGTGTTTTTCTATTCTATGCTTCGGGGACGAATCATGCTTTTCAAAAGGGATGGGGGTGTACTTTTATACTTTTGGGATTTTTAATTCATCCGAAGGTTTTTCTTGCCTTGTTTATTTTCCCTCGGGTATGCTATCTAGTAGAACAGGAATTTTTAGGATGATTTTGTTCAATTAGAAAGTAGCTTAGGATTACTTAGCTAATAAAATGCACTAGTTCTGAAGTTTTAAAAAAATGACCCTGTTTAAAAATTTTTGATGTTAGTTGTGTACTTGTTGATTGTAAAATGTGATTTCTGTGGATATTTTTGTGTCATTTAGTATATTAGCATGAGTAGTTATAGTTTTCCATGTAAGAACTGAATAGGTAGAATGAATGCAAAATATGTACCATGAGTGAGTCAGGTATATACCTAGTTCAATACAGTGTAGAGGATCTAGAACTTGCCTGCTTGGTCATTACATAGGTTTTAGGATAGTTGGTTAGGAAAGGATCATAGGCCATTTTTTGTTTAGCCCAATTTATCTTAAATTTTCCTACTAAAATGGTATGATTTCTTTGATCCCGATTTGACCCTTAAATAGACCATTTTTTTATTAACCGATTAACCTTACCCTATTTTTTATAATGAATCTGTTTTGGCCCTGGTCCCTCCTTGGACATTGTGAGCCGCAACTCAGGAAAAATTCCTAAGTTGAGGGTGGCTAGAGTAGGGGTGCATAGTCCATGGGGAGATGAAAAAGGAAAATAAAAGAAAAGGGGGTTAAAATAAGGTATGGTGTAACAAGAAAAGAAAAAGAAGAGCTGAAAAAGAAAAATACAAAAGAAAAGAAAATGAATCAAAAAGTTGAAAACACACCACACCCATACATGCATAAAATTGGAGGTCAGAAAAACTTGAAAAAGCGAAAAAGGGTGAAATAAGTGAAAAGTGGAGCCATATATATGTAGTGTCAAGGAGGGTGTAGTCATTAAAATCCCATATTTACCATACCTAGCCTGAAGCCTACATTACAAGACGAATAAAGTCCTATACTGATCCTAGCCTGACTGTCCGAAAAGCCAAAGTAGAGAAAATAAGGGCAAGCCTATGGAATTCGATGTGCAGTATTTGGAACTTCTTTGTGAGAGTGAGAGTCATACATATTCAGTCCCAAGTCTCATATTTTCATATATCTATGAGTTGCGGACTTCATTTGCTGTGAGGGTACATGGTTTGTGTTTTATTCTGCCAGTTGTCTGTGTTAGAAGCATTGGTAATTACTTAATTCTCTTCTAATAACTAGACAACATATCTTGATCCTTGTTTGTTATAGTTTGTGGTCACTTGATGTGCATATGCTAATTTGGTTTACATGGAGAAGGGTCAAAAGGAGTTTGTGTTCATATCGCAAATTTTGATTGGTGTTGACTGTAGTATCCTAGGTTTATTTTCTAGTTAAGCGTCATTTTTAGTGTTTTTTTCTTTTCCTGAGGACATGAAAAAGTCTTAAGTTGAGGGTGTTGATGTGTTGTGAGTTTACAACACGTTCTGCGCTTAAAACTGAGAAAATAGCATGAACTTAGGTATGTTTATACGGATATGAGGTGTTTTTGCTTTGTTTTCATGAAAAATAGGTGTTGGGGCAAAAATGTGCAAAAGTTGTAGAAAAGTGCAGAAAAGCAGCGAAGTACTGATCTCAGTACAAGTCGTACCAAGATTGTACGAGCCGTACTGAGACTCGTGGAAAAAGCTCAGAAGACTGGAACAATATTAGAAAGGCAAAGTACGACTCTTAGTACGAGCCGTACCAAGCTGGTACGAGCTATAACTGTAATCGTGGAATACTTCATAGATATTTGCACAATGAAAGCCTCCTGATACGGATAGAAACTATGAATCGTAGCATCTACCTATGACCCATACCAGGAGCCATGGGAAGCTTCAGCGATTTCTGGGACATGGCAGAACTCATGATATGACAAGCTATTACGAGTTGTAGGAGCAAGGTATGAGGCGTAACAAGACACTTGGAATTACATTAAAATTCCTTTTGATCATAATTTGAATTGAGACTTGATTCATGAAATTAAGGAGAACTATGAGCATGAGAGTGAAATGAACCCTCATTCATGGCCTCACATACCTGGAAGAACTGAATCTACACTTTCTCTAGAAAGCCCAAAGAATTTGGAGAAGAACTTGAAGGGTTCTAGGCTTAATCTTCAATGAAGAGTTCAAAACTTGCATCATGGGAGGGGAAGGGTTTAACCCTCCTAACCCCCCCCCTCCCCCAACAGATCTTTAAACGACGTAGTTTAGAGCTTAGGGGCTTAGGAATTAGGAAAATGCCCTTACTTAAATTGCATAAATTTTTACTCTGTCAGGTGTCACGACTCACACCACGAGTCGTACCTCAATACCACAACTCATGGTTATCGCCCATAGTCACCCATGTTATTCTCTGATTTTCTACAGTTTTCCACGAGTCAGACCATGACTCATACCAACAACTTACGAGTCGTTAGATCCACCCGTGATCACTGTTTCCAAGATCCTCATTTCCTTCTCATGGATGCAGGCCATGACTCGTTCTTTCCACTAATGGGTCATACAATGATTTGTACCTTCCCACCAGGGTAACTTAGTCCTCCAACCACGGTGCATCCTATGACTCGTAACATGGTCCCATGAGTCATACCTTCACTCGTTGTCACTGCACTCCTCCTGCAAATTCAAACCATGAACACTTCCTTTGAGTCGTACCTCTTACCACGACTCGTACCATGATTCATCCTGTGAATTTTTTTTTCTCTTTTATGCTTAACACATTTCAAAGCTCGGGTCTAGTCTTAGGAAGCTTCGGGGTATTACAGGTAGTGATGACCCTTGATGGAAGTAACAGAAACATGATGCTAGCTAGATCCTAGTGGGCCTCAGGAAGTATTTTTTGTCACATTTATTCTTAGTTTTTGCCACAATGGATGCTTTAACAAAAAATCATGACTTTAAGTGTGAGGTGGGGATATCTTTTGATATTTTGAGGTCAAGGATGAGTATGTCTTAGGATTTTGTTTTATTTTAATAATATATATTTCATGTGGTATCGATTCTTTTACAAGGAAGGGCCTTTGTGTCATGACCCAAGTGGCTGTAATTGGCGTCCACACTAACCCTCAACGATCCCATCTAATTACCAAAAACCGACAACAATTATTTAAGAAGATCACACTATGGAAATGGATAACTAAAGAATTACTAAAATAAAAGAGAAATAAAAACAAGTAGATATTTGAACATTTCCAAAACCTGATGGTCATTGGGCACGAGGACATCTACCTAACATTGTCTAAAGTGTAATTCAGAAAAGCAAAAACAAGAAAAATCAATGTTTAGATAAGAGACATCTTCAAAGGAGGAGTCGAATAGCACATCTTGAGTCACTCACCTTTCTATGAATCTGTTGCTACTCTAGATATGAGGTCGAGATGGGCTTCCAGGATCGGGGTCTGCACTCAGAAAAGAAGTGTAGGAGTAGCGCCAGTATGAAACACAGTAATGGTAGGCATCATTAGCCGACCTTAAATAGTAACACATATAAGCAAAATAACGATACGCAAACACATCAGGGCACAATTTCAGTAATTAATAATCATTCAGGAGTTCAGTGTGTACAGGGTTTTAGCTAGCCTGCTCACTTGATTAGGCCTCACTGCACCAGTCATTTGACTGCTGCCACGGTCTTGCCACAGCAAAACAGGATCCGTTGCACACCTACAATTCTCTTAACTCTGTTCAATATACTACTCATCATGACCATCCAAGCTACTCATAGTTTTCAATAAAAAATCGACACATCATAACCACAAGGAATATACAATGAACTATTCACGAAAGGTTTCACAAATCATTATGAGTCCTCATTTAACTTCACATAAACCGTCAAATCATTATAAATACATAAAAAATTCAAATGCACAAAATATATGATATAAGTTCAGTTTATTCAAGTCCTCATATTCCCAGACCTAGCTTATTTCTTACACCCAGTCAAATAATACAAAGAATGTTGATATGCCGGGAACAAACCTCCGTCACTTCACCATGAACACTCCAACACTGAACATCAATGTACACATATGCCAAAGGTTCTCATTTCTTCCCTTCCAATCATGAACTGCAGGGGACTATAGAAATTCATGTACTATACCGACGTGGCACCTGCTCCCACTCATCTGCTAGTTCGAATGCTCCCCTCAGATACGAGCCACTCAACCATCAGTGCTCGCCCGGATGCTTTCCTCGGGTACGAGCCACTTATTCCAAGACAATCATATTATCGTCTTTAATTTCACTCATCTCGGTGTTTTATCACTCAGTTAGTCTATTTGACTCTTGAGAGGCCTCATTTTCCTCCCTTAACTCGAATATTCACGCCATTTGGGGATCATGTTCAGAGAAAACAAACGAATAAGAACAACCTCTCAGTATCCATTCTCCACATCATGTAAATAACAATTCCATAGAAAAATCATTCAATATTAGAATTCAATAGAAAATTATGACAACAAGTAATGTTTGAAGACCAAATTCACACATAATCATTCCACACAATACATACTATTATTAAAATTCTAACTCCTTCTTAACCATAATCTACCTCGATTGAAAGATGAAAATAACTATTTACTCTGCTGGAGCCTTGCCTTTTCCTTAATGCTTTCAAATATTCAAAACATAGAACAAAATATTAACGGAGAATTCAATAGACTATTTCGGGAAATAAGGGTTTTGGAAATTCAACTCCACCCTCATTCTACCAATTTTCACAGTCTTACTCAATACTTGTGAGTAATTCATCCAACTTTAGTTCCATCATGATAATTCAACCCTGGTTCATAGGGTTTCTATTCCTCAAATCCTTTTTCATGAAGTTTTAACACTAAATTCCCTAGTTCTACCAAACTCCAGGTCTCCAATTTTAGCAATGGTGAACTAGAAAAAATCACATTCACCCCGAGGAGTAATGATTTCATATTTACAGACCTAGGAATCAACAACCTTTAATACCCAACCAATTTTCCCTACTCTCATTTTCCACCATTACAGGTCCCCCTATTGATTCTACAGATTTAGGGAGTCAAAGTAAAAAGAATAGACTAAGATTCTTATCTTTGAACAAGGAAAATTGCTTTGCACTTGGGAAATTTGCTCCGTGTTCTCAAAGTTCATGTTAGAAATAATGGGGTTACTGGTTCTCTTCTTCTGCTGCAACAGTCATATTTCCACTGCAGTGGTCATATTTTCGTTGTAGCGGACCCGCTACAGCACCCAAGACACCGTCCCAGCGGATTCGACGATATATTTCCTAGTCCATAAGCACCCAAGACACCATCCCAGCAGATCTAACGGTATATTTCCTGGTCCATAACAATGAATCTCTAATCGTGGTTACGGTCTCTCTACAGTGGGTATCCCTCTGCTGGAGAGGCTCCCCGTAACCATTAGCCCCCATTTCTTCCACATAGACCATCCCCTAGCTTCAAAATCTTATTATCACTTACTCAACACCATCCCACCAACAACTCAAGCTAGATAGGGGTGTTTTGACTTATTTTCCACCTGTAACGATAGGCGGATCATTACATCAAATACCAATTAAAATACTATTCATCCCCAAACAGCCTATAAAAGCAAGAAAGAAAACATACCAGATTCTATAAACAGTTATGGGTATTTGTTCCGCATATTGGCCTCGGTCTCCTAAGTGTCTTCCTCTATGGGACGATTCTTCCACTAAACCTTTACCATTGCAAAATCCTTTGATCTTAATTTGTGTACCTCTCTATTTACTACAGCCACAAGCTCCTCCTTATAGGACAAGTTCTCATCCAGCAACACTGGGTCCCATTTGATTATGTATGATCCATTCCCTTGGTACTTCTTTAACATGGAGACATGAAAGGTTGGATGTATTCCTGACAGTCCTAGTGGTAAAGCTAATTCATAAGCTGCTTCTCCCATACACTAAAGGATCTCGAACAACCCAATGTATCTCGAGCTAT
This sequence comes from Datura stramonium, assembly GCA_018107945.1. NCBI lineage: Eukaryota > Viridiplantae > Streptophyta > Magnoliopsida > Solanales > Solanaceae > Datura > Datura stramonium. The sequence continues at coordinate 11,230 of JACEIK010014051.1, forward strand.
GTTTGCCCTGCTTCCCAAACCTCATCACCCCCTTCATGAGGGAGACCTTGAGAAACACTTTCTTTCCCACCATGAACTCCATGTCCCTTACCTTCCTTTCTGCATATTGTTTCTGCCTTCTTTGAGCAACTACTAGTCATTCCTTAATAACCTGAACCTTCTCCAAGGATCCTTAAGCAAGTCAGTACCCCAGGGTCTGATCTTGAATACATCGCACCACACGATTGGAGACCTGCATTTCCTCCTATATACATCTTCGAAAGGTGCCATGCCAATACTTGAGTCATAGTTGTTATTGAAAGCAAACTCTGATAAAGGTAAGAATTTATCCCAATGGCCACCAAAATCAATTACACAGGCCCGAAGTATATCTTCTAATATCTAAATGGTCCTTTCTGACTGCACTTCTATCTACAGATGGAAAGTTATGTTTAGGTCCAACCTGGTAACTAGTTCTGCCTGCAAGGTCCTCTAGAAATGGGAGTTAAACTGTGTACTCCTGTTCGAAATGATCAAAAATTACACCCCATGCAATCGAATCATTTCTTTCACATACATCTTGGCCAGTTTCTTAGCATTGTAAGTCACTTGAACAAGTAAGAAATGGGAAGACATAGTTAGTTTGCCAACAATGACCCAAATAGAGTCAAACATCCCCAATGTCTTTGGAATACCAACCACAAAGTCCATCGTTATTCACTCCTACTTCCACTCTAGGATGGGTATCATCTTAAGTACTCCCCCAGGCTTCTGATGCTCATACTTCACCTTCTAATAGTTTAGGCACTGGGTGACATGATTGGTGATGTCCCTCTTCATTATTCCCCACAAATAATGTCATTTCGGGTCATGATACATGTTAGTAACCTCAAGATGGATAGAGTACCTTGAGTTCTAAGCTTCCAATAGGATGGTTTTGATTAGCTCATCAACCCGAGGAACATATACACGTCCTCTTATTCTCAAGGCACCTTCATCATCCAACATGCTTCTTTAGCTTCTCCTCGTAAGACCTAGTCTCGAATCTTATTCAGTTTTGCATCCTTAAACTCCCTAACTTTTACCTCTTCTAGAAATGAAGAATTAACCTCCATGCTGGCTAGTACCCCACCTATTTCTGTCAACAAAAGTCTCGCTAGACTATTTCTCAGTTTTTGGACTTCTCTGGCAATCAGCCACCGAGTAGCTTCCAAACAAGTTAGACTGCCCATACTCACTGCTTTTCAGCTCAAGGAATCTACCATCACCTTGGCATTCCCTTGGTGATACATGATTGTGACATCATAGTCCTTGAGCAGTTCCATCCATCTTCGCTACCTCGATTAAGGTCTTTTTGGGAGAACACATATTGCAGGCTGTGATGGTGTGTGAACACCTCACAACGAGCCCTATACAAGTAATACCTCTAAATTTTCAGGGCGAATACCAACTCCAAGTCACATGTGGAGTAATTCTTCTCGTTCACCATCAACTATCTTGAAGCATAAGCAAAGATCTACCCTCCCTGCATCAACACAGCACCCAACCCAGACTGTGAGGCGTCACAATAAACTACAAAATGCTTACCTTGCACCAGCAATGCCAGGATAGGTGTTGTGGTTAGCAGGTTTTTGAGCATCTGAAAACTCTCTTCATATTCCTCGGACCACTAGAAAGGCACATCCTTTTGAGTCGTCCTTGTTAACATAGAGGTAATGGATAAAAATTCCTTCACAAACCAGTGATAATAGTTGGCCAGCCCTACAAAACTCTAAATCTCTTTCACTGTAGTAGGCCTAACCCATTTTCAGACTACCTCCTCCTATGGATCCACCTTAATCCCCTCCTTGGAGACTGCACATCCCAAAAAAGATACCAACTCCAGCCAAAATTCATATTTAGTGAACTTGGCGTACAACTGCTTCTCCTTCAGCAACCCCAACACAATCCTCAGATGATTCATACTCCTATTTAGTCTTAAAGTATACCAAAATATCTTCAATGAACACAATAAAAAATGAATCCAGATAGTGTTTGAAGATACCGTAATTAAGCTCATGAATACTGGTAGAACATTAGTAAGTCCAAAGGACATGACTAGGAACTCATAATGTCCATACTGGGTCTGAAAAGTAGTCTCGGGAATATTCTCAGCACGAATCTTCAGTTGATGATAGCCTGATCTCAAGTCAATCTTTGAGAACACTGCTGCCCCTATAACTGATCAAACAAGTCATCTATTCAGGGAAGAGGATATTTATTCTGATTGATTACCTTGTTCATCTGACGATAATCAATATATATCCGTATGATACCGTCCTTCTTTTTCACTAAACAAGACTGGGACACAACTCTTACAACTACTCCTTGAGTTTTGTCAACTCAACTGGTGCCATCCTATATGGTGGTATAGAAATAGATTGGGTCCTTGACTCTAAATCTATGAAGAAGTTAATATCGCGATCCGGCGGCATACCAGGCAGATCCTCAAGAAATGCCTCTAAGAATTCACAAACTATTGGGACTGGCCCTATGGAAGGACCCTCTGATTTGGTATCCCAAATGTCGACTAAATATGTTGAACACCTCCACTCTATTAATTTTCATGCACGAATATAAGAGATGAGTTTCATAGGGGTAGAGCCACAATTCCCTTTCCATTCCAACCTAGACAACCCTGGCCCCGCTGTAGTGACTGTCTTAGCATAGCAATACAGAATGGCATGGTACAGAGACAACAAGCTCATTCCCAAGATGACATCAAAATCTACCATGTCTAAGATCACCAAAACTACCTGAGTATCACAACCCATGAAGTCCACAATACAAGCACTACAGACCTTATCCACTACTACAGAATCCCTAACAGGAGTAGACACATGGATAGGAATATTAAGTACATCACAAGCAAGATCTAACCGCACAGCAAAATAAGCAGACAAGTAGGAAAAAGTAGAACTAGTATCAAAAAAAGTCATAGCCATTTTATCGCATACAAAAATCATACCTATGATAATGGCGTTTGAAGCCTCAAACTTGGACCGACTCAGAAATGCATAGAAGTTAGCTTGGTAACTGTCTGGGACCCATCCCTGTTGGTCTATGCAATCCCTCAGCCGGCCTGATTTCCACCCTTCCAATTTGAGCACCTCCTCTACCTAACTGAGTGCCACCTCTAACCGTTGGTTGGCTACCCCTCCCTAACTGTGGACGATCCTTGCTGAACACACTCCCTCCTCTTTCGGTAGGGGCCAGAGATCGAAAAGCTAGGTGTCAAACAATCTTCCCACCCTGACCAAACTTGGGACAATATTTGTGGATATGTCCATACTTCCCGCACTCATGGAACATCTTCTCAATCACTGGTGTTTGAGTCAAAACAGAAGAAATAGGGGGAGCCCCAAAATCTAAGTGAATTATCTGAGTACCCCCGACTGCACCTGATGATTGTGGAGTAGTCCCTAGAGAACCTCCAGATGATACCTGCATATCTAACTAAAAAGGGAATCCGAGTAGCCCTAGGGAATCAGAGGCCTGGAAAAGGAACCACTGTAAGTGCCCACCTTCCGAGCCTTCTTCTCAGCATTTCTCACATAACCATCCTATTTCATCCCTCTATATTTTTCAAAAATTCTACTACCTCATGGAAAGTCTTACCTATGGATACCATCTGAAGGGCTGACAGCTGGAGGTCCATATTCAGGCCATTAACAAACCGCCTAATCCTCTCCTCCTCTGTAGAAAACAAAGGCAGAACATACCTAGATAGTGAGTGGAATAAGACCTCGTATGCTGCAACTGAAGAGGTCCGCTACTCAATGGTGGTGAAATCATCTCGCCTTCGATCTCGCAAGGTACATGGTGCGCACTTCCCTAGGAAAGTGGCGTAGAACAGGTTCCAACGAAATGGTTGTGCCCTTCCGGTCTGCACTCCACGAAAGCTCTCCACTAAATCTTAGCATCACCCATTACCTGGAAGGTGACAAATTCTACCCCATACTTCTCCATTGCCCCTATTTTGTGGAGCCTTTCATGGCAGTTAATGATGAACTCATAGGCGTCCTCCTCCTTAGTGCTGTAGAAGGTGGGAGTCTTCATCTTTGTGAACCTCAAAAACAAGTAATATTCCTCTCCAATCATTACTGTTCCAACTACTGGCCTCGGGAATATCACAGCCTCAAAAACATCATTAATACGGGGAGCCACAGTAGTTGCACATTGTATCCCCGATTGCTACCCTGCGGGAGTCGCTGGCATAGCCCCATTACCCATGAGGCTACTCAGAAGATTAAGGACTTGAGCCAGGACTTCGAAGGATGCTAAAGCGACTACAACCTCTCCCATAGTCGGGACCTCTACCTCCACAACCACCCTTTCCTACACCGTCGGAGGTACTAGAGATGTTGACCTCTCCCGAACTAGAGCAGGAGAATGGGCCCCTCCTCTAGCAGCAGCAGGCCTCCAGTTGCCACCTCCTCCCCATCCTCTATCGCCAACTACAGCTACTGCTACTGGCTCAGGTGCTTCCTCTCGGTTTCTGCCTACACGTGTTCTCACCATCTGTGAGATAAAGAAAGAAGAACGATCAGATACAAATTTGGATCACGAGATACTAATTGAAATCAAGTAATAGAACAAAAAGGAGAGAAAGAAGGGAGTTTTTCTGAAGTCCTATAGCCTCTCGAAAATAAGTTACGGATGTCTCTGCACCGATTTGCGAGACTCTACTAGACTCATCCTCGTGCAATGAGATCAATGAACCTAGTGCTCCGATACAAACTTTTCCATGGCCTAAGTGGTCATGATTGGCACCCATACTAATCCTCGGTGGGTGAATCAATGATCCCATTTATTTACACAAAATCAACAACAATTATTATAAGCAGATCACATTATGGAAATGGATAACTGAAGCATTACTAAACTAAAAGAGAAATAAAAACAACAAATTCTTTAAACATTCCCAGAACCTGATGGCCATTGGACATATGGACATCTACTTAACAGTGTCTAAAGAGTAATTCAGAAAAGCAAAGACAAGAAAAATCAATGTTTGGACAAGAGACATCTCTGCGGAGGAGTCAAACAACACATCTTGAGTCGCTCACCTTTCTCTGAATCTACTGCATTCTAGAGATGAGGTCGAGATGAGCTTCCAGGATCGGGATCTGCACTCAGAAAAAAAGTGCAGGAATAGCATCAGTACAAAACACAGTACTGGTAAGCATCATTGGTCGACCTTAAATAATAACATATATAAGAAGAAGAAGAAGAATATGCAAACACATCTGGGCACAATTTTAGTAATTAATAATAATTTAGGAGTTTAGTATGTACGGGGTGTTAGTCAGCTTGCTTACTAGATTAGGCCTCGCTACAGTGGTTATTTGACCGCTGCCATGGTCTTGACACGGCAAAACATGATCTACTGTAGCGGTATTGCCTTGGCAGTAGCTCGACTTAGCTACACACCTACAATTCTCTTAACTTTTTTCAACATACTATTCATCATGACCATCCAAGCTACTCATAGTCGTCAATAAACAATTGACATATCATAACCACAAGGAATATATAATGAACCATTCACGAAAGGTTTCACAACTCATCATGAATCCTCTTTTAACTTCACATAAACCATCAAAGTCATTATAAACACATTAATAATTCAAATGCACAAAATACATGACCATAAGTTCAGTTAATTCAGGTCCTCACATTCCCAGACCGATCTTAGTTCTTACATTCATTCAAATAATGCAATGAATTGTGATATGCCGGGCACCGCCTCCGTCACATCACCATGAACACTCCAACACTAAACATCAATGTATACACATGCCAGAGGGTCTTATTTCTGCCTTCCAGTCATGACCCGTAGGGACTCTAGAAATCCATGTACTGTACTGACGTGGTACCCGCTCCCACTCATCTACTTATTCAAATGCTACCCTCGAATATGAGTCACTCAACCATTATTGCTCGCACGGATTCTCTCCTTGGGCATGAGCCACTCATTCCAAGATAATCATGTTATCCTCTTTTATTTCACTCATCTCGGTGTTTTATCACTCAGTCAGTTTATTTGACTTTTGAGAGGCCTTATCATCCTCCTTTAACTTGAATATTCACGCAATTTAGGGAACATATTTAGACAAAACAAACGAACAAGAATAACCTATCGGCATCCATTCTCCACATCACCTAAATAACAATTCAATAGTAAAATCATTCAATAATAAAATTCTATAGAAAATTATGACTACAAGAAATGTCTACAGACCAAATTCACAAGTGATCATTCCACACAATACATACTATTATTCAAAGTCTAACTTTTTCAAAATCATAACCTACCTCGATTGAAAGTGTTACACCCCTTAAATGTTAACGATTAGTAAGCATACACACGGATTGGTGACAAGTAAGAAGAGCTTGACGCATGTGGGAAAAGCCTTGAAAGCAGGTCAGACGGGACCAGTGCGCACAGGGCCAGCACAACGCGCTAGCCAGCAGTGCACTGGCCAGCGCGGGGTGCCAGGCCTGCTGGCGCTTTGAGAGGCAAGGGGCGCCAGGCCTGCTGCCTCAATGGGAGGCGCGGCGTGGGGAAATTGTGGAACGATGGGGGGCACGCTGCACACCCCCTACCACCGCCCAAGCATTATATAAAGCCCCTCCTTTGATTCTTAAATCATTTGCAACAAGAGACTTCAGCCAGACAGAGGAAAAGTCGGGTTTTAAATGATTTTTCATTGATTACGCTACCAAACGCCATCCAAATTCAAATCAACTTCAGGTATTGAGTCCTAAGCCCACAGGGAGCATTACTACGAAGTTATTTTCTCAAGATTTGCTCGGCAAATTGGAACCCCACCGAGCAAAAGTTGTCAGAATTGCTCCAAACTGATCCTTATACAATCATAGGCTTCAAGTAAGCATTTCTCCCTTCTGAACTCTCAGGAAATAATATGTTTTCGGCCATCTTTCGTTAATTTGAAATATAGTCAATATTGGTATTAGAAGTTATCATTTTACGCCAAATTCAGTATTGAAATTCATCTCTTTCTCCTTGTATAATGGTTACAACTGAAGAGAGCTAACAAATACAAGTTGAAACTCGTCGGTTATTTAAGAAATGACAATCGAGGTATGTAAGGCTTAACCCTTAACAAGTATACTCTTCGTACAGTGTTACGACTTATGTTCCAGAACAGAAATGATGATTTCATATGTCGTAGATAGCTTCTACCATTAGATTGTGATTAGACATGTTGTAATTAGCTGTTGCTGGTATATAGAGATCAAACATGTTGTGATTAGCTGTTATCCGTAGATTACGATTACATAAGTTCTAGTTAGCTGCTAGAAAACATATACAGATAATATAGAAGTATTCTTTGTTGAACAGGAACATGTTAAGTGGGACACGCGCTAGAAGCGTCATAGAAACTCTTCTATTCTCCAGTTCATTGTTTTAGTAGAATTGTCTGTTTAATTGCCAGGCCTAGATCTTAGAAGCTCGTGAATAGTTAACGGGTAGTGAGTTAAATAATATAGGCACAAATGGGCGATATAACTACCAGTTGGCGCCTGTGTGGCCAGAAAAGCATGCCTAGAGGCCATTGGCATACCTTTACACCCCAAGGCCAGAAATTCAGATAGGAAGGCCATACTTTAGAGTTAGCAGCCTAGGGTTGTCTAGTGAGCTGAGTGACAGCCTGCCATCTAGTTAGCTACTATCAGTAATTGTCAATCCTAGTTGACTTAGCATTCATCCTACACATCACTAGAAAGCTAGTCCAGTTGTCTAGGTCAAATAGACTCGTGGGTACCCTAAGAAAGGGGACCTCATCAGCTGTTCGAGGTTGGGCCAGCGCCCAAACCAGTCCTTATAAGGTACTTAGGTATAGATCACCAGGAGTGGCTAAGTTTATATAAACTTGCTTGTAAGGTTAATAATTTCCCAGAAAAGTAATATAAGATTCGATTAGACCAAGATGAGGTCTAAGGCACTAGTAAGTACCATGTTAGTACAATACCGCCCACAAGCTAAAGATGTCAGTAAACTTCCTATGGAGGATTAGGGGTTGATCGCTCAAAAGCATGTTCAACCAGTACCAGCCCTACATTTGTCCTAAGCAGAGGAACTGGGTAGTTAGTCATTCACGACCCTACAGTTATTATGAGCTATAGATGTCTAGGCAGGACATATAGAAGTTGTGTTGGAGCACTCCAGATCTTGCCCTATTTAGTCCAGACTATTAGAGATCATGATCACTATCAGGATCCTCTAATCAGATACAGGTGCACGGCGTGTCTTCTAGAAACTTTATAGACTATCCTAGGGGGAAGCAGCGGTGGCATTAGGCCTAGAAGGACAATCACGCCTTTTGAGTGTCTAGATTGAGATGTTAGTACAAAACCTTGGTTGGGGTTTCCCTCACTTATGAGCCAGCCATGACCACCCTAAGGTTACTAGTTGTGTCGACGCCCGCCAGGGGTGAGATGACGTCGCTCCAGAGAGTGGCATGTCGTCCGCGAGGGACGAAGATGGGGTCCCAGGTCCTTATATAGTCCATTCCATGGATGGACTATTATTATGCCAATCGACACTACACCAAACCCCCTATCGAGCCTGGTGCCCGAGGTGCAGATATAAGATATCAGGAGTCCACCGAACTCAGACACAACTACAGATCAGGGGCCAAGCGGGCTCAGTTGCAGACCCAGGGGACTGGTAGGTTGGCTATAGCAGCAGTAGAATCATATAAACCTAGCTAGGGGTATATAGATTGAAGTGCATTCACCAGGGCTTATGGGGGCCCTGGTGGGTTATTCTGTGCTGGTTGTACCTTCCAGGCTTAAGGGGGCCAGGTGATGTTCTTAGTTTTATTTTTGTCTGCTAGCTTTAGCTGGTGAATATATGATTGTGCAGTCATAGCCCATGTATGTGTAGTGCTTTCTAGATGTAGATTATGAATAAGCCAATTTATAGGTTAATCTTTCAGCCTCTCCTTCCTACTCACTTTCAGTATTTCACAGCTTTCATTCAGCATATTTACTGCCTTACAAATTCGGTATATATTGTACTGACGCCCAATTTTGTGGCACTGCATTACTTTCCTGCAGGTTTAGATAGATAGGGTTCAGGATCTTCAGTAGCACCTGTTCAGAGTCGTAGTTGGGTCAGCTCCTTTCATTCGGAGTTGCTAGGTTGTAGAGATTTCTATATTTCAGTAGTATAGCATTTTGGGGTAGGTTGAGGCCCTGTCCCAACCACTATTTGTACTTTTAGAGCCTTGCAGACTACAGTCGTCAGTTAGTTAGTTGTATGTAAGTGGGGCCTTAATCAGTTATGTTTCGTATGTTGGCCGTGTGGCGCCTAGGATAGTAGTTTGTCTTTATTTCTGTTATAACTAGACAGCATGGTGGCCTTGATGGCCCGAATAGGATCCCTTCTGTTGCTTGTTGTTGGTTAGCTGTTTTCATTTACATGTGACTATACGGCCTTGTTGGCCGGAGGCTGCATTTACAGCCGAGATATAGCCCATTTTTTTCTTTATTTGAGGAGCAAGCCTGCACCAAGTGTGGCTGGGCTTAGTTAAGTCAGTTCATATCCTAGTAGGCACTAGGTTCCAGTCATGCCTCTCAAGGTGGGGTGTGACAGAAAGATGGGAATCACTAGTTACTGCGCTAGAACCTTGTCTTTCCTTAGTGCTTCTGAATGTTCAAACTGCTATGCACTTGGGGAATTCGCTTTGAGTTCTCACAGTTCGTGTTTGAAATAATGGTTAAACACCCTGAAATCCAAATTAAAACCCACTTACCAATTTCCGTAGTCTGCTGCAGTGGTCACATTTATATTGTAGTGGACCCGCTATAGCACCCAAGACACCATCCCAGCAGATCCACCGATATATTTCCAGATCCATTATAGTAGGTGTTAGACCATGGGGACGGTCTCACTACAGCAGGTATCCCTCCTCATCAATGGTCTCCCATAACTAGTAGCCCCCATTTCTTCTACACAAACCATATCCTAGATTCAACATCTTATTAACACTTACTCAACACTTTCCCACCAACAACTCAGGCTAGAGGGGGGTGCTCTGACTCATTTCCCAACTATAACGACAAGCGGGTCATTAAACTTTGAATCGGGTAACCTTTTTATTTTTAGGAATCATTTTAATTTTTATTATTTAGGAGAAGAAAAGGCTTTCCCCAATGATGGATGTTTGTAAACCATCATGACGGAAGTTGGTCATTAGGAATTAAGTAGGTAACTTTAACCCTTAGAGCCAATTAAATGCTAGGTGCTCCGACTAGGTGCAAAGTTGGCCAAATGATGCAAGTCTTGGCTTAAATGTGAAAACATATTGTGAAAAAGTGAATGACCACTTTTGAGACTCCTAGGCTCTCTGTCTTTACTTTTGTGTGATTATTTTGGCTTCATATTGAATTTTTGTTGTTTGCTTAATTGAGGGTCAATGCGGATCTATCTTGAGTTGGACATGTGTCATTTGTGTGTGAGAAAATTTTGTGATATCCATGTTTTTATATTTATTTCTAGAAGTTTCCCAGTATGTGCAAAGCAAAATAAAGAATGTTAAGTCTAGGAGATGATATAGGCATTTCTTTGATTAGCCATACTTTTAGCCTTCTCTTTACCTACTCACATGTGAAATTCTTAGTGATCCATATGATACTTTAGGCTATTCCTTTTATAATCAAATCTAAAGTTGAATCCCTTTGTTCTAGTTGACCCTAAATTTTATTCCAAAACTCCTAAAGCACTTTAATTGAAAAATCAGTGTTTGAAAGGAGTAAGAGTGAAAAAAGGAGATAGTTGATAACGGAATCATGAAGAAAAAGATTAAGGGTGCAAGTGTTAAAAATTAAAAATATGCTATTAGTATGTAGCAGAAAAAATAATTGATCGTTCTTTACTAATGACATGTAATAACATACTTAAAGAGATGCAAAATAAAGAATGGTTGTGGGTGAGAAGAGTATAAGGAAGAGTTAGCAAGTTAAAGTCCGCCATAACAGAATCAAAAACATGTGATGTATTAATGTTCTTAGGGAGGATAGTCACTATTTTATCCAAATAATTTTTACTAGTCCCTTAGACTACAGTACAACCCTTTACGTCCTCTTGATCCTATATTCTATGTTATTATATTAATAGAGTATTTACACTAAAGGCAAGCCTATGGTTCATCACACATATTGCATGAGAAGTTTTTTGTGGGAGTGAGTGTGAATTGCTTGATTTTTATGCCTGTATATGTGATTCTTTTTGTATTGTTAAGAAAGAATGTGGGTGATTCTCTTGTTTGGTGATGACATGTGGTTAATGAAAGATAGATGACGTGTTTGATATCTTGATTAGGTGACATAGAAGTGTTTGCCTATGTTTAGATTCTTTGAGTCGATTCTTGAGGCTAAGTCATCTTGAAGGGATTGTTCATCAGTTATATTTGATGGTTGAAGCATGTCTTTATGAGAACTTATTGTTTAATCTGGTCGTAGTAGTCTTAACTTGAGCATACCTATTCAATTGGCGTAGTTCAAGCTAGAGAAAAGGTATCGATTTAATTATTTGATCGAGGACGAGCAAGAGTCTAGGTGTAAAATGTTGATATTTGGGCAAAATACATATAATCTAGTCATTTTTTGCCTCATATTTAGTACTTTTATCGTATCTTTGAGTATCAATTATATGGACTATGCTAATATTGGTATGTTAT
>JACEIK010014053.1:11317-22949 GCA_018107945.1 Datura stramonium
GTAGGGCATACACAACTAGGTGGAAAAGAGGTAACATACCCGTGACCATATCAGCTGAGCTCTCCTCATCCTAATGAGACGACAAAGCATAAAAACGGTTTTGGCGTTGGCTGCCATCTGTACCTGAAGTGTTGGTCTGCTGAACTGGTCGGCTTGGTGGAGCTACTGAAGTGGTGGATTGTGACCTCCCCCATCCTGCTGATGGGCATTCTCTAAGCCGGTGATCTAGCTTCCCACACCTAAAGCAACCCTCTAGGCCCTGAAGGCATTCCCCTAGATGGTTCTTCCCACACTTAGGGAAAGCTGGGTACTGGTTGCTGGTATTGTGACTCTGACTGTATGCCATACGCTCCACACCTCCGATCCTTGTGGGACCGGACAGTAGGGGCGCTGGCTAAAGTGGGAGTTGGAGCCCTCTGCTGCTGCGGGTGGCTACTACCACCAGACCTCTGGTGGCCATAATCTGATTGGCCAGTCCTTGCCCGCTTATTCTCCCGCTCCAAGTCTTTTAGCTTTTCTGCCTCAATCTGCTGAGCATACACGATGAGGATGGAGAGGTCAATATCTATTATAAGCATTGCAGTCCTGCACTCCTTAAGGACCAAGTTCGATACTTCATTGACAAACTTCCACATGCAAGCCCTTGGCTCGGCTACAATCCTGGAGCATATTTTGACAACCGCGTGAACTCCAGTGGATACTCTTACACCATCCTATTGCGCTGTTTCAAATTCATGAATTCTGCTACCTTAGCCTCCCTGAGCTCCCGGAGGAAGAATATTTCTAGGAAGGCTGTTGTGAACTCCTCCCACTCCACTGGTTCTACTCCTATTGGTCTCCCTTCTTTCCACTGGTTGTACCAGATTTGGGCTACCCCTTTCAGCTGATAGGCAGCCAGGTCAGAACTCTCAGCGGAGCTAACACCCATAATATGGGTGATCTTCCTTATCTCATACAAGAACTCCTGTGGGTCCTCTCCCACCTTAGATCCATGGAAGGATGGAGTGTTCATCCAAGTGAAGTCCCGAACTTGGGAAGCTGCTGCGGACCCATTCGTGTTAACCGGAACCACCTTCTAGTTCACCTGGTTCGTGACTGTTTGTGCCAATAGCTAGATTGCCACTCTGAACATTGATGAGGACACTAGGTCATCCTGAAGGGCTGCTTAAGCTGGTGGGGCAGGTCGGTTAGCGTTGTCGGCCCTTCTTCTATTACCGCATCTTGGAGACATGATTTCACTAAAATGAAATAGAGCATGAGTTAGGAGAACATTTCTGGGATTGAACTTCAACGCACGATAAAGAGTATGAACAAAAGGAAGTTTTCCTAATAACGTCTCTTAGACTCCCTAACATAAGTATGGCGTGCTTCACACCCATGAAAAGGAATCTAGTTGATGCGGCTTTCAGACATCCTAGGATACTCTAAACCTAGCGCTTCGATACCAAGTTTGTCATGACCCGAGTCTATACTTTTGATGAGACACGGTACTTGGAGTCACAACTAACCCTAAATAAACCCATGGTCTATCATAACACTGGTAATCTAAGTAAATTATAGAGGAAGCATAACAAATAAAACCATTTAAAAAGAAGAACTCAATCATAAGATTTGTACAACTGAAAACAAAACTGAAAGTCTGAATCTGTGTCTGAAAGCCAACTACAACTGATGAATTGCTGAGACAAGCCCCCAGCTAACTCTAAAGTCTAACTAAATGAAAACAACTGGAGAAAATAAACATCAACCTCGAAAGATGAGGACTCACCACTAGTACAGCTGATATCACTTGCAGAAGATCTACTAGCGGTGCTTAAGTCTGAGAGCCTGCACCTGTATCATGATATGATCAACATAAGAGGTATGTGTCAGTACTTTGAATGTACTGAGTAAGTGGGAGAAAATATAACATAAGGAATAAATAACTAAACTATGACATGCAATGACAACCTAAAATACTAAAAATGAGTAAACTATAATATAACTGGAATGGTCAAAATGACCTTGTCTAATGGTCATAAACATGCCCTGAGTCTGAGATACTAATCTGAACTAGTTGTACTAAACTGAGTAAAACTGAAACTTTTTTGAACTGAGATAAATAGAGACTGTACTGCCTAATGGGAGAGTCTATAGCCGACATATAACCACGTGAGTTAGATGTGAAGTCCAATGTATACAACCCATCAGTAGGACCTAATATACCTTTCCAGGGTATAAAGGCATGAAATGAGTGATCACAAGTCTAGGGCCATGGGCCAATAAAATAACCTATGGTGGCAACGTAGTTCTTGGAACCTTGGTGTGCTGCTACCCCGGTCAGCTTGGTGCTAAGTCCTACTCCCATTGGATAATCCTAGACTGACTACTAAGATGATAGCTTGACATTGGGGCCCAAGACTAAGTCAGGGATACTTATCTGGAAGTGCCCTGAGAGTCTTATCGGACCGGACTCTATAACTGGTGTTCTAAGACCAGCCAGAGTTGCTTATCTAAAAGCATCGTAATGGTTTAAAGAAAAAACTGAAATATGAAGTTGAGGGTTCTAAGACTAGTTAGAGCTGCTTATCTAGAAGTTTCATAATCGTCTAAAGAACCACTACAATATGATATCTGAGTCTAATAATTGATAACTGGGAGGCACCACTGACACCTCAAGGAAAGACTATAGTCAAACTGATCAGCTGATATTTCTGGATAATACTGAGTATGCTAATAATCTAACTGAGACTTGACTAACATACATCTGACTTAGATTTCAATATATACTAACAATATGGGAATCCCAAAACTGATAGAATCAAGCCACAGGGAAAACTAGTCCAACATGCATGATTCTAATTTACTAAACTGAGAAGCTAGGGCTAAATCATACTACTAGATACTAGTTCTACAAAATATCTAGAAATTTGGAATGATAAAGTAGCTAATATCATGAATAACATTTCAAATTGAAATCTAAAAGAATTTTGTCTTAAAACTTTCTACATTTCGAATCCACGGGGATGGAACTGATAGAAGAATTAGAGAAGGGTTTTGGGGACACAAGAGAAGAACAATTCCCTTGTTGAATTCCCACATACCTGGATAAGAAATACCTTGAGAAAAAGCTTGAATTTCTACAACTGACAAAGAGCCCTAGTTCTTGATCTAAGAATTTTCTGACTATTTCTATGCTTTAGACTTGAGGGAATGAGTAGAATGATGGGGGAATGTTATTCTACCCCTTTAACTCCCTCCTAAATGACCCAACGATAGGGTTTAATATAAAAAGTCTAGGAAATTACAAAAATAACCTTGGAATAAAATCTTGATAACTGCCTGACAGGGGACCAACGGGTTACTCAATGAGTCATTGGTTGAGACCACGACTCATTGGGACCAGTCATTGGTCCTATTGCCTAGGTTCTGGGCTCACTAGATTTGGCAATGGGAGATACCACGACTCATTGGATTAACCAACGGGTCATTGGTTTCTCCCGTGGTCACTGGATGGAAAAGCTGGGAGGCCTAACGACAGGAAACACAACGACTCGTTGGTGGACCCAATGGATCGTTGTGTCCACTAGTTACCTTCATTGAAAAAATTTCAAAAATCCCTGACTTGACACGACGGGTGGTCACAAAAACTCATTGTGTGAGACAATGGGTCATTGCTACCACTCGTTGTAATTGAAGAGGGTTTCCAGGATTCACAACCAATGACTCATACCAAGATTCATTGTACCAAATGACAACTCATTGGTTGGGTCATGGGGTCCTAGAAAAGGAGTTCTAAATTGGGGAACCGACGGGTTACATGAAAACTCATTGTTTCTCACAACGGGTCATTCCATGTAATGTGGGTTCCCCAAGGACCAAGCAGGGCTGACCACGACTAACACAACGAGTCATTGGAGCTATCCACGACTTGTTGTCTTATTCGTTCTGAGGCAACTTTTCTGGTTTCTTCTAGATTTTTTTGTTTGTAAGGTTTGAGTTTGGTCTAAGAAAGTTCTGGGGTTTTACAGCTATCCATCCGTTGCACTAAAAGAGATTCCTTTCTGAGGTAGGCGAGCTGTTGGAGCTGCTGAAATGGTGTCGAGAGTATAATTTCTACTATCTCCTTGCTTAGCCAAAGGAAAATCCTTGCGCATGTGTTTGGGCTTCCCACACCCGAAGCAAACATTTGAGCCAACCAAGCACTCTCCCAGGTGTTTCTTACCATATTTCCTGCAAACTAGGAAAGTGTGCTCTACTGTTATGCTCCTCTAGACCCTAGTACCTGATGCCCTACTCCTCTGATCACCTCAAGGTCTGGACGAAACACTAGATGATGATGGAGATGAAGCTGATGACTTCTAGTGAGACTACAGGTGATTTCCTCACCCTCACCTCTTCTAGGAGTGCCCATAACTCCCTGTCCTAGCCCTCATGGCCTCTCTCTCCTTTTCTTTCATCTGTTCGGCCTCTATTTGCTGGGCATAGATGATCAGTCGGGAGATATCTATATCATTAATCAGCATGGCAGTTTTGCCCTCCTTTACCAATGAATCTGAAACCCCAATCACGAACCTGCTCATACGAGCATCAGATCGACCATCATCTCTGGTGTGTACTTGGATAACCAGGTAAAATCCATGACATACTCCTAGACATTCATGTTATTCTGCTTTAGATTGACAAACTCAGCTGCCTTTTCCTGCCTCAACTCTTGAGGAAAGAATATGTATAAGAAAACAAAAACATCCGAACCAACGGGAACCACACCAACTTCCCTACTCTCCTTCCACTGCCGGAACCATATGTGAGTAACCCACTTCAGCTGATAGGAGGTGATAATGTCAAATACACTCCTCCATTAGATAAAATGTAAGCGATTGTTGTATAAAAATAATACCCCGACCGGTGTTGGGATCAAATCCATTAGAGAATTGAGTCGATCGTCCAAAAGTTATAAAATAATTCAAACTAGAACACATCGTTGTTCAACATTTTAAAAGTAAATTTGGGAAAAAGGGAAAATAACACCTAATTCTAAATTCAAAATGAAGTGTCGGGAATTCCAATTGTTGCAATAACAAGTGAGATGACTGGGGGTATGCTATCGATGAGTTCAAAACTAAATCGAGATTTTCTTCAATTCCTTAGACTTAAAATTAGCATGGATAGCAGTGGATAATTCACGTTCTCTTGTTTTTCAACCACAAGAATGTTTATGCCTTGGGTTTTCTCAAATCCCAAAGCCAATTCAAGTTATCAACCACAAAAGCTTGAGGAAGGGCTAAGCTATATCTAGCCTTGACCTTTAATGGAGTTAAAATGTGGGTTCTTACTATCTCTAGATCAATCCCTCACACCAACACTCCAAATCCTCACTATTATCTTCTCACCCAATTCTCACCTTTCTCTCTCAAGCAAAAGCAAGAAAAGTAAAGCACAATTTATGTTTGAAACCATCAATTTTAACAATTAAAACTTGGGAGAAGGTAATATATCTATACTTGCAATAAGAGTCCAAAATAAATTTACCAAGACCTATTCAATTTAACAAACCCACCATGAACACACCCCTAGTTAGCAAATTAGTTATGCATACTTAAAGTTAGAGAGATGATACCAAGAGGGTTCCCCTCAACAATCATCATATTTGTTTCACAAATTTGCTTCACAAGGTCTTACAACAATGATGGAATTCCCCCAAAATGGGTTAAAGAAACAAGAAGAAGAAAAGTACTTTCTAACTGTACAATTTTATGGTGAAAAGGTGTGTGAAGGATGAATAATTGATGAATGAATGAGTGTTGTGCAGTGAGAGTGATGTAAATATCTGTACTTTCTTGTGTACAAATTTCCACAAGTGCCCTTAGGATTTCTAGGTGCTTTAGGACCCTTTCTGGATGCTTTTACCTTTCTAAAGAGGGCCTCACTTGCAAAGCACCAGTGTTTTGCCAGTGCCAATCCGCAGAGCACCGGCTGTTCCCTGTAGGAAAATAGTGAACTGGCAGGGGAACCGGCGATTGGCGGGTGACTCGCCAATGGCAAAGTGCCAAATGCCAGTGAATAGCGGATCTAGAGCAGTGGCTCTGGTATTTTTCCAGCATTTTGCCCTTCCGTATTTGTGTTTAGCCAATTCAAAGCATGTCTTTACACCTATTTTTGAGCTCAAATCTTTCCTTATCTTTGGTTCCTTTCCTTCATATGCTTACTCATCAAATTTCATCTTGAACCTCATGTGTTTTGCTCGATTTCATGCTTTCTCTACTCCAGTGAAGTACCTACAAAGAATCAAAGAGAAAGAGCATAAAATCCACATAAATGACTCGAAAACTAAGCAAAAGCTCATGCTTAGGAGCCTTATGATTTGGTAAATTTCCAACTCACCAAACCCCCAAACTTTAACCATTTCTTGTCCTTATGTAATGCAATTCTTTACGGTTGAGAAAATAGACAACATTCTATATATGAGTATATGCACTATCGATCAAGGAAGACATTCTTTCACAAGAGGACATTGCTAAAGCTTAGAGCATTATGGGAGTTACACACAAAATCATCAAGCCACAACCCAAACTTAATACACCAACTCAAGAAAAAGAAAAGACTCAAACTATGTTGCACAAGCTTCAATGGGTGACCACAATCATTAAGCATATATTGCATGCATTCCTTTCACTCAAACAAGGGGCATAATTCATCAAAACAAGTTCAAGGAGCATCTCAAGTCATTAACAATTTACATCCAAAGCTTACCTTAAAGCTCTCTATACACTTGTCTCATTCATACATCTCATTTGAAAACAATTTTAAGCGTGTACCCCCAAAGAAGTGATGCCACACGCAAGAAGAAGAGAGAATCCCAAACATTTTTAAGCATTTCACACATAGGGATTATAAGATAGGAAAAATTTGCTCACTCTAACCAAAGAAATTCAAGTGCACACAACTTGACCCATGGGCTTGCCCTCATGTAACTCGCCACTAATGTAGAGTTGCTACACTAAAAATCACTAAGGACTTATGGGGTATCATGAAAGCTAGGGGTAGGGGTAGGAAAAATGTTTAGCTTTAGTAACTAAAGCCTCCCTAATGAATTTATAAACACTTGCAACATCCCATCATCTTATTGAGATCACTTTACCTTATTTCTCCTTGTTCATCATCTTCATCTTTAGTGTAACAAGAGCCACCCTTATAACACCTATGAATTTAACATTTAGCCTTACCTACACAAGAGATAGCACCTTGTAACTATTCATTCTCTTTTGATGATTCGAGGTCTTTCAACACATCATTTCATTCATCTCATCACAATTTTGGTGCTATCTCGCATTGGAGCATTCATGTTCCCCTACTCCTGCAAACCCCCAAACATAGGATTTTGCCTCATTTTACATTCATTTCCTTATCGCTCCCCATGTCTTGGGCTCAAAGCCCCATTTTTTTCATTCTTTAATTACCATCAATTAGGGAGGATAGGTGCCAAAAAGGAGGATCACAAATGTTTATTAGGCTTGTAATGTGGTTTCCAAGAATGTTTTCGAGGCTCAAACATTGTCTATCAAAGATTAACGTTCAAGGAGGTCATTTTGGGCAAAGTGATTGTCAAAAGAGGTCCTAAGATCATGTTCTAAGTGCATCCCCTATCTAACATTTTGCCTTGAATCATACTTAGGGAAAGTTCTATACAATTATGCATACACAAGAATTAATCCAAAGGCCTCACCACACAAGGCATCACAATCCAAGGGGTTCACACACTTCCTTCATCAAATTAGGAGAATGACTTTTGACAAGCTAGTCACGAATCAAAAAGCCAAGAAATGAATGTATATGTCATGATAACAGAGTGCTCATTTTCATATCTAAATGCCTCCCTTATCTTTCCAAAAACTCGTGCATAATGCCAAGAATGACATGTTGGTAGTACCTCTTCAAACAAGTGCACAACAGACTTAAAAATACTTTAGAGTTGACATTTTCCCTTAATAAAGACACCTCTCAATCTATCATTGGGAAATGCTAACCCAGTTCGACAAAAAAAAAGAAAAGACAAAGAAATCGCTCATTTGGAAAGAACCGTAGTATAAAGAAAACCCTTGGACTTTATTCAAAGACTGCTATCTACAAAGGCGATACTACTAGCAAGTAATGACGATTTTCCATTAAGAATGACGTCACTCAATCTATCATAGGGCCACATCGTGCATCACTTAACAAGTGGGTTACTCATACTTCACCACCTAACAAAAATAAATCATTGTCCCCGATGCCTAAGGTTAAACAAAATGAGGAAGGAATGGTTAAACGAACTCCCTGGTACGTTGGAGGCATCCATTTTACACACATTTTAAATGCTCTCCTTTTTTCTTCTTTCACTGTTTGCCACATTCCACGCCTGTTCCACTCCTGCATAATCAAAGAAAATGCAAACTTAAAGTAAAACAAAATAAAAGGAAAAATAAAAAATATATAAAAGCACTTGGGTTTCCCACCAAGAAGCGCCTTAGTTAACGTCGTGGCTCAACGACTTCAAGTTTCACCAATTTTCTCTCCACTCTGAGCTTTTGAAGTGCACCTATAGTTTCTTATCCATTCTTCTACTCCGCTTAAGGGGTGGTAGTATAAAAGCCAAGGCACCAAGAAATGGATGTAGCCTTTTGTATTTCTTGGCCCTTGAAGGAGGGATGTGCTCTGACCTTGTTGGCAAGGAATACTGTAAGATGAAGCCACCTTGATCTTCCTCCTCAACTTCCTCCATCGACTTGGTTTCCTCAGTCTCCATTTTGTCAACTAATTTCAATGTTGAAAACTGTTAGGAGGGCGGTTTAAGTCTCTCCCTTCTCATGCATGCTTCTTGCTTGACATCCTCCTTCTCAAGTGCACTAGAGTCCTTGAGCATTATTTGTTGAATGTCTTTTGGGCACTCTACTGTCACTTCTTTGGCTTTGGCAATCTTGCATTTTGCAAGGCTGGTTGGTTGTCAAACCACCATGACTTCTTCAAAGTTCACCTTGACTCCTTCTTCATAATTATGTTGAGCTTCCTCCCATGAGTCAACTAGAGTTATGCCCTATTGTTCACTTATTTTAGTTATGCTTCTCAATTTATGCTTCTCAATATCTCCTCCGCTCTTTCTTTTAGAGAACTATAGCTTCCTTCGAGGAGTTGATGATTCCATGGGCATTGAAGGGTTTCCATCCCTTTCTATTAGACTCCCACTCCACAAAGGCTTGGAGCATGGCTTCCCTATGCCGAGATGTATTGCAATTTCCCTCACATGCTAAGTGGCTTCATTCCTTTATCGCTTTATCAAGCTTAGGAGCACAACTTCTATCATAGCTACTATAATGAGAAGTGAACTCATTTGGGCATCCACCCCAATGTCTATTATGACCACCACATAATGTGCATCTATACCCATCGTAGGAGAAAGAAGGTTCACTCATCTCTCTTCTAGGGGCATATTTGCAATCTCGCTAATAGTATGGTCCTCCATAATAGGGACATGGGTCATCATGATATGGGTTACAACCAAAAAACCTCCTTTCATTCCACGATGCCATAATTTAAATACAAGTAAAAATAAACAAAAATAAAAACAAACCAAGATGTAAAACAAAATGCAAAACAAGTTTGAATCAATAAACAACTAATGGCTATCATAGCTCAACTCCCCGACAACGTTGCCATTTTTGATAACTCTCAAATACACTCCTCGTTTAGATAAAATATAAGAGATCGTTGTATCAAAACAAATAACCTAATGGGTATGGGGGTCAAATTCCACAGAGAGTTGATTTGATAGTCCAAAAGTTATAAACTAACTCAAACTACAACACATCGTTGTTCAACATTTGAAAAGTAAATTGGGAAAAAAGGGAAAATAATATCTAATTCTTAATTTAAAACTAAGTGTAGGGAATTCCAATTATTGTAAACACAAGTGAGATGGCTAGGGGTATGCGATAGATGAGTTCACAACTAAATCGGGATTTTCTTCAATGCCTTAGACTCAAAATTAGTATAGATAGCAGTGGATAGTTCACATTCTCTTGTCTTTCAACCACAAGAATGTTTATGTCTTGGGTTTTCTCAAATCCCAAAGCCAATTCAAGTTATAAACCACAAAATCTTAAGGAAGGGATAAGCTATCTCTAGCCTTGACCTTTAATGGAGTGAAAATGTGGGTTTTGACTATCTCTAGATCAATCCCTCACACCAACACACCAAATCCTCACTATTATCTTCTCACCCAATTCTCACCTTTCTCTCTCAAGAAAAAGAAACAAAAGTAAAGCACAATTCATGTTTGCAACCATCAATTTTAATAATAAAAACTTGGGAGAAGATAATAGATCTATTCTTGCAATAAGAATCCAAGAGAAATTATCAAGACCCATTCAATTTAACAAACCCACCATGAACACACCCCTAGTTAACAAATTAGTTATGCATATTTAAAGAGAGAGAGAAGATACCAAGAGGGTTCCCCTCAACAATCATCATATTTAATTCACAAGTTTTCTTCATAAGATCCTACAACAATGGTGGAATTCCCCCAAAATGGGTTTAAAAAAAAGAAGAAAAGTACTTTCGAACTCTACAATTCTATGGTGAAAAGGTATGTGAAGGATGAATATTTGATGAATGAATGAGTGGTGTACAATGATAGTGATGTAAATATCTATAATTTCTTGTGTAGAATTGTAATACCTTTGGAGGGCCTAAGAGTAGAACCAGGAGTTGAATTTGAAAAGTGCAAAAAACTGGCAAAACAGCACAGAAAGGAACACAGAACGACTTGTGGTATCAAACCACGAGTCGTTTTATGCTGTCGTTGGTTGGAGAAAGGATGGTGACAGTGGAGACAACGAGAGGTATGACGACCCATTGGAGCATAAAACGGGCTGGCCATTATTGTCGTTCTTAAGGCTAGGCTGGGCAGAGTGTAAACAGTGGGAGACCCAACGACCCGTTAGGAGAAGCCACAGGTCGTTGGTTGTGGTAGTTGTTGGAGGGTAGGAATTTCCAGTATGGGTGACGGGTTTAGACCACGACTCGCTGGATAGAACCATGATTCATGGTGAGGCTCGTGGTAGGGGGTTCAGTTTTTATGATGAGCAAGCAACGGATGGTATAACGAGTCGTGGGTTGAAGGCACGGGTTGTCCTATCCACCCATTGTTTGGATACGAGACTAGGTCATTTGACAGCACATTCAACGAGGGACACGATAGGTCGTTGGTGGTTCCCACGACCCGTTGGTACCACTCGTGGGTTCCATCCGACCAGTTTTCAGGGCAGGTTCATTAAGGGTATTTTTGACTATTGCACGATATAAAGCCGTAAACTACGTCATTTTGGCTTGTGAAAAGTTGGGTTTTAAGATGATGACCCATTCTAAACTCCCATTAATGCATGCAAGAACTTTGAGTGGGGATTCAAGGGGAGATTTCAAGCTTTTCACCTTAATTCCTTCAATTTCATTCTTGGGATTTTAAGGAGGGTTAGGAGTTGATAAATCCAGGTATGTAAGGTCCTCAATGGGTGGATTCTTCCACACCCATGCTCCTTATCAATGATTTTACTTATAAATTATCAAAAACTCATGGGGTTTTGTATTTGAATTGTATAAAATTATATGATTTAAT
>JACEIK010014057.1:0-22944 GCA_018107945.1 Datura stramonium
TGTTACAGTACAGGTGGCTATAGGCCCAGTCGGCCGGAGGCTATATTTACAGTCGTTATATAGCCCGTTGATTCCATGAATCTGAGTTAGAGCCAGCCAGACACCAGATGTGTTTAGGCACAGTAGTCTAGCAGTCCAGGTCCTAATAGGACACCAGGTGCTAGTCATACCCCCCAAGGCGGGGCATGACAAAAACATGGGTAAAAATATGGCAAGAGGGCATGAGAATATGCCCAACATCAGAATTCTATGTTTATTTCTTCCCACTTTCAAGTAGGAATGCTAATACCTTGGGTCTTACCTCAAGGCCTTTGATGCTCAACCTTAACTTGTTGGTAATTCAGATGTTTATCCACAAATGCTGCAATATTCTTCTTCATGTCATTCCACCAATTGACCTTCCGTTCATCAGGGTACATCTTGGTGGTACTTGGGTGGATAGAATACTGAGAGCTATGAGCCTCTCTCAATATCCTCTCTCTGAAGTTATCCACAACTAGAATACATAGTTTGCCCTAATATCAGAGTACATCATCTCTCCCATGGGAGAAAACCTCCGCTTTCTGATTTCAAATTTCTTCCTTTAACTTGACCAATATAGGATCCTCATCTTGCATTTCCTTAACCTTTGTTACCAATGAAGACTATGCACCATTCTGCACGATAACACCACTATCTGCTTAATCAGTAAGGTGAATCCCTAAGCGTGCAAGCCAATGGACATCCTTCACCAATTCTTTTCTCCCATCCTCAACATGGGACACACTCACCATGGACAACCTACTAAGAGCATCACCTACTACGTTGGACTTGATCGGATGGTAAAGAACACTCATGTCATAGTCTTTGAGAAGCTCAAGCCATCTACTTTGCCGAAAATTCAAGTCCTTTTGAGTAAACATATACTGAAGACTCTTGTGGTCCGTGAAAACATCCACATATACCTTATAAAAATAGTGCCTCCAAATCGTGAAGGAAAACACAGTTGTTGCTAACTCAAGGTCATACATCGAGTAATTTTTCTTATGAGTCTTAAGTTGTCTTAAGTTGTCTTAAGTCTTAAGTTGCATACCGCTGCCAAATTCCTTTGCTAATATAGTCACTCCAGTGGATGCGGCTGCTTGATTCCTTGCTCTCGATATCAATTTTGTGTCATCTCGAATCAACCCAATATCTATTATATTTTGTACCACTGTTCTCTGATCAACTGATAGCTACTCCAGCACCTTTGACTCCTGACAGAGTCTATCAATCAGACAGGGGAAGGGAATTATAGTACCGTCATTGATTACCCGCTCTATAATCTCCTCGGCAATGTACCGCGGAAAATTTGTGGCATATCCCTCCATAATACTTGCTACCAATGCCACTTTGTCAGGTGAGAGGATGTTATCACTGTTGGTTGGTACCAGCCAATGCCGCACCAGTGACCACCAAAATTTAGCCTGAGATCTGAGACTCTGTGATGTGCAACCATTCAACCAGTGGACCTCTTGTAGCAATTATTCGAGGCATCCAAGTATATTGTCTGATGTGCTCTTGACTATTCAGCTTTTTGGTCTTGACTTTCTTTAACTTGAATACCCTGTGGTCGAACTCGACTGTGTTCATGGGGGCATGATAGTCTGGCCCATATAGTAGTCTGGAGATCGTCCTCTCAGATATATCCACTAGAGTCTCTTGAACCAACACCTGAGTTAAGGCAGGCCTCTTCTTCCAATCTTGATCCCCTAAAGCCAAACGATGTAGTGTGGTTGTGTAGGCTGCATAGAATTCTCAAACTAAGCATGGGCTGTAGCTTCCTGGTGGCTCGGTCAACCACCCGAAACTGTACTGGTCGAACATAGCTTGCAGCAATGGAAGGTCCTTACCTCGAGTGACCAGTCTCAACTCCTTATATATGCTCCTCTTTAGATTTATTTTATCTTTAGGAGCAATATCTCTATTGTATATGACCCTCATACCATGAACAGACCATCTCTACACATTCCTTGGTTGATCGTTTGATGTGTTCGAGGTATCAGTCAATTCATCATCAGAATTCCCTCACTGAGCATGTGACTCGTTAGCTATCTCTGGGTTTTTCCCAACTGTGGGGCCCCCTGGAGCAGTGCGGCTGTAGCCCTGGCATTATCATCAGTATGGCTGGGAGAATCCCTCGCCAGTGGAATAGGAGCATCGACCCGGGCTGTTGGATTTGAAGTTTGTTGAGCCCTAGGCCTAGTTGACTCCTCATTAACTGCTCCTCTGATACGTCATATTATTCCTCTAAACTACTTGATTCTTCGAAGGAGGACGGTTTATCCTGAAGTCTGCGGTATGATGGTTGACTTCTTTCCGGCACTTGTTTCTTTGCCGGACCTTTCTTTAGTGTACCCCACGGAGCCATTGTACTTGTGGAAACACTGTTAGTATACCAGATGAGATGAAGCAAAAAGACTTTTTAAACTACTACTCAGTGTACCTGACGAGTGACTAAATGAGTCGTTGCCACTGGCAACGACTCGTGAGGTCCCTTGTTGTCTCATATCATACTTTATTCATGTTGGGCCAGTGTACTTAACGACTGGTCCCAGTGAGTTGTTACAAAAGGCAACAATTTGTTAGGTCAGTCGTTAATTACACTGTCTTCTCGATTTGATCTCCACTCAGGATGAGCTACACAACGAGTCATTTAGTTATCTAATGACTCGTGAGGTAGCTCGTACTCAAGAACTTCAATTTACCTATACATTCATCTTCATTCAGTTACCATTATTCAACTCCACAAACACAGAACATCAATTTCTCATATCACTAAAAACGAGTTTATTCATGATTTTGTTTGGTAAATGCCACCTAAGTTTGACTATCAATTTCAAGCAAAAACTAAATTGGTGGTTCATGCATTCATGGCCATGAGAGTTCATCACAACATTCTTCAAAAATTAATTAATTCCAAACAAGAGAGAAACTCACAATTTTAGGTCTGAGAATGAGACACGGATATGCAGCAGATTTAATATGACTTGCATGTGGTGCCTTCAGTGCTTTTTTGATCGATTCTTAGTGAGTAAATGATTGTGCGAAAAGATGTTAATCAGATTGTTTGTATGCGATGAAAGAGTGCAATCGTGTATGTTTGGTTACTATTGTGAGTGCAATTCAAGGTGTTTCAATTTGGTTGGGAGAGGAAGAATGAAGTTTGAAGTTGTAATGATGCTTTGAACAATAAGAGAAATCTAGTTTCATATATTTCAAATTAGAATTTACCCTAATTCAATCCAGGGTCGGGTCAGAAATGTTCATTAAAAACTTAAAATGACCAATGTAACAATTTGTTTAGTGATTAAGCAAATCGTTTTGCCCTTCGTGTTGTGACTAGAGTTCACAAAAAACTTACCTGGGACCTAACGAGTCAAAGAACGACTCGTGGGGTTACCCTACGAGTCATGGCCTGAGTCGTGGTCCTTGCACTATTGTAGCTTCATGACGGGTCACTTAACGAATCATTTAGTATCCCAATGATTCGTTGAGTGAGTCATTATCACCTTTTTCAATTTAATTCTTCCTTAGATCCAGTGTACATGACGAAGGACCTCACGATTCATTTCCAAAAGAGACGAGTCGTTAAGTCAACCGTTGCTCCCCTATTTTCTGTGATTGTATTCACAATTGGACTGAATGAGTCGTCAAGTAAAACGATTACTCATTCTGTGACATTTTGCACCAGAACTGAAGTTCTAGATTTTTGTTCAAACTTCAAATTTTCCATCTTAATGACCTGCACCCATTAACAAACGTAAACACTGCATATTTCTTACATTTACAACTTGGGTTGCCTCCTAAGAAGCGCTTGATTTAACGTCGCGACACGACGTGGTGTTTTGGATACTCAGACTTCACCATAACACCACCATGGGTTGCCTCCCATATAGCACCTTATTTAACATCGCGGCACGACGTAATTCCCCCAAGTTACTCAGACTTCACTCAAGGTCCAAAGGTATACCAGTTTGAGTTCTTCACTTCTCCCCAAATAAGCTTTCACTCGCTAACCATTCACTTTGAACCTCTTTCCTTCATGGTTTTCTAGTTCGATTTCCGCATGGAAGAATACTTGGATCACTCGAAAAGGTCCCATCCACTTAGACTTCAACTTTCCAGGAAACAAACAAAGTCTAGAATTGAATAGTAACACCATATCACTCGGACTGAATTATGTTTTCTCATTCTTCCGGTCATGCTGAATTTTCATCCTTAATTTGTAAATTTCAGAACTTTCGTAGGCTTTTAATCGAAATTCATTAAGATCATTTAACTAATCAAGCCTCAAGTTTGCAGCTTTGTTCCAGTTTAAATTCATCTTCTTGAGCACCCACATCGCTTTGTGCTCAAGTTCGACCGGAAGATGACATGCTTTACAATAAACAAGATGATATGGATACATACCTATAGGAGTCTGTAATGCGGACTGATAAGCCCATAAGGCATCACCTAGCTTTCTTTCCCAATTTGCTCGGTTTGCATCCAAACTCTTCTCCAAAATCGTCTTTATTTCCCGAGTTGTGACTTCAACCTGCCCACTATACTGCGGATGATAGGGTGTAGCCACCCTGTGTTTGACCCCATATTTCTCTAATAAAGAGAAAAACAATCGGTTACAGAAATGCAAACCCCCATCAGTAATGATGGCTCTGGGGGTCCCGAATCTAGGAAATACATTCCGCTTCAAGAATTCTGTGACACTCTTCCCTTCATTGTTTGGAAGTGCAACTGCTTCCATCCATTTCGAAATTAGCCAACAGCAACAAGTATGTACTTCATCCCGTTTCAGCTCAGAAATGGGCCCATGAAATCAATGCCCCATACATCAAATAGCTCAATGATCAGGATGGGAGTAAGAGAAAGCTCATGCCTCCTTGCCTTTGACATGCATCACGTGCCTTTGCAAAATCATGTGCATCCTGGTGAATGGTTGGCCAATAGTACCCACATTGCAGAATTTTATGGGCTATGCGAATCCCGCTGTGTTGGCCTCCAACAGGGGATGAGTGGCAAGCCTCCAAATACTCAGAATCTCTACCTCGGGCACGCATCTCCGAATAACCCCATCATCACATATGTGAAATAAGTAGGGCTCATCCCAGAAAAATTTTTGCACATCAGACATAAACTTCTTCCTTTGGTTAAAAGATAAGTGCTCCAATACAACATCACTCACCAGATAATTAGCAAAGTATGCAAACTATGGGATGAGATCTTGTGATGCCGCTAGAGCCTGCTCATCTGGGAATGCATCATCTATTTCATGCTCATCTCTAAGTGTTGCATCAAGTTCCAATCTGGATAAGTGATCTGCAACCTGATTTTTCATCCCTTTCCGATCTATTACCTCAAACTCAAACTCTTGTAGCAACAGAACCCATCGAATCAACCATGGCTTGGCATCCTTCTTTTCCATCAGATATCTCAAAGCCGCATGGTTTGTGTGCACTATCACCTTAGTTCCAAGCAAGTATGCCCAAAACTTCTCAAATGCAAAAACTACAGCCAACAACTCCTATTCTGTCATGATATAATTTTTATGAGTTGCATTTAGAGCCTTGTTAGCATAATAAATTGGATGAAAAATCTTTTCACGCCTTTGACCCAACATAGCTCCTAGGGCCACAATGTTAGCATCACACATAACCTCAAAAGCCAAAGACCATTCAGGTGCCACTATAATGGGGGCAGTGGTCAATCTCTCCTTAAGACATTCAAACGCCTTCAGACATGCCTCTTCAAAAAAAAACTTAACCTCCTTCTCGAGTAGTTTACACAATGGACGTGCAATTTTGTAGAAGTCCTTGATGAATCTTCTATAGAAACCTGCATGACCCAAAAAGCTTCGAACACCTTTCACAAAAATTGGAGGTAGAAGACTAGAAATTACCTCAATCTTGGCCCAGTCTACCTTAATACCCTTACCAAAAATCTTGTGGCCTAGCACTATACCTTCTTTGACCATGATATGACACTTTTCCCAGTTAAGTACCAAGTTTGTCTCTTCATATCTCTGAAGCACCTTGCTCAAATGAGCCAAAAACTCCTTGAGTGAATCACCCAACATAAAAAAAGCATCCATAAAGACTTCAATGATGTCTTCCACCATGTTAAAAAATATGGACATCATGCAACACTGAAAAGTGGTGGGTGCATTACTTAACCCGAACAACATCCTCTTAAAAGAAAATTTACCATATGGACAAGTGAACGTGGTCTTCTCTTGGTCTTTAAGGGATATAAAAATATGATTGTACCCCAAATAACCATCAAGGAAACAATACCATCCTCTTCCTGCAAGTCTGTCTAACATCTGGTCCATGAATGGCATCGAAAAGTGATCTTTTTTGCGTCCAATGATTCAGCTTTCTATAATCCATGCATACTCTCCAACCGATGACTGGTCTTAGAGGAATGAGCCTCATTTTTAGCATTTGGGACCACCACGATTCCTCCCTTTTTCGGCACACACTAGACTGGACTCACCCATTTGCTGTCTGCAATAGGATAAACCACACTTGCATCCAACTACATTATGATTTCCTTCTTGACCACCGCTTGAGTAGGTTGATTCAACCTATGTTGATGTTCAATACTTGGAATATAATCTGGCTCTAGCTGGATCTTGTGACTGGAAATACCGGATGGTTTTCCAATAATATCTTCAATGGTCCACCCAATGGCTTTTTTGTATCTCTTCAACACGGAGACCAAAGCATCCACTTTCCATTCCTCCAAATCAGCTGAAACAATGACTGGTAAAGTGTTATCGGCTCCCAAAAATACATACTGTAAATGGGACAGGAGTGTTTTGAGCTCCAATACCGAAGGATCCTCAATAGATGGCTTGGCGGGTGATGTCACCGGATTCTTCAAATCAAGATCGATCTTCTTTGGAGCATAAGTGTGTGACCCCATGACAACAAGTGCATTTACAATCTCCTCACCCCCATGAATCTCCTCAGTAGAAATATCTATCAAAACGGCTGCTAGGTCATCAAGAATCAATAACTCCTCCATGGGAAAAATTGGGAACTTAGGTTCTGCAACATCAATTACTGAGACCGCGCTCATATCATTTGGCTACTTCATGGATCTGTACACACTAAATGTCACTTCCTCATTGCTCAACCAAAATTTGAGTTGTCTAGTCTCTATATCTACAAGAGCACATCCGGTGGTAAGGAATAGTTTCCCCAAGATAATGGGGACCTCAAAATTGACTTCACAGTCTAGGATGACGAAATCGGCCGAAAATATAAATGACTCCACCTTCACTAGTACATCATATAGGATCCCCACCAGATTCTTCACCGGACGATCTGCCATTAAAAGCCGCATTGTAGTCAGTTTGGGGGCTCTCAAGCCCAACTGTCTAAAAATTGCTAATGGCATCAAATGAATACTTGCACCAAGATCACATTATGCCTTAGCAAAATTAAAGGCTCCAATAGTGCATGGTATAGTGAATGCTCCAGGGTCTTCCTTCTTTTGAACAAGAGAATGGGATGCTATTGCACTACAATGGTGCAGGTTTGAAACTCACAGTCCTCTTTCTAGTGACAAGGTCCTTCATGAATTTGGCATAGCCAGGCATCTACTAAAGTGCCTCAACTAATGGGATGTTCACGGACAATTCCTTCAACATGGAAATGAACTTGTGATACTTCTCATCTTCGACCTTTTTCTTCAACCTATGTGGAAATGGAAGAGGAGGTCTAGGGATTGGTGTGAACTTTTGTTGAACCTTTTTCTCCTTCTCATTGTCAGATCGATATTCCTTTGCATTACTAGGAGAGATCGTCACCATAGTATCTCCGACCAAAGTTGGATCCTTGGAATCTGCTATCCTGTCATCATTAATCGATACGGGCTCTTATGTGTCATCAATCACAACCGGCCTCGAAGGATCAACAGTCTCCTTCCAACTCCTAGTAGTGACCGCCATGAAGTGACTGTCATTTTTAAGATTCTGCACTGTGTTGCTGGGAAGTGTTCCCTTCTGCCTCTAGTTCATTGCAACAGACATCTGACTTAACTGCTGCTCAATCTGCTTAATGGCCACGACATGTGATTCCACCTTTTGATTCATACCAGAAATATCAGAGTGGAGCTCCTTCAAATGGCTATCTGTAGTCTCCATCTGCTTAAGTACTTTAGACAACATGTCTTCAACCCTTGAACCACTATACTCTGGCTCACGGTTCCTCGGAGGAACATACAGACCGCTTCTATCATTCTTGTACTCATCACTCTTCTTCCATTCTCCATTATCTCTGTACTGAGCCCACTTGTAATTATTGTCCTTGTAAAGGTTCCGACCTTGGTTCCCTTGACCTTGACGCCAAGAGTCTTGGTTAGACCCTTGGGTGTTGGTCCTAAAACCTGCCCTCTGATGATTCAGATAGTTAGCTTCCTCTTTAGACTTAGATTCACATCCATCATTTCTTGGGGCCTTGCCTTGAGAACCCACAGCATGTACCTTCTTAGCTCTAGCTCCTATCAGATTCTTATCAAGCAACCCCATAATTATTTTAATCTCAGCAATATCTTGGTCACACGCTTCATCTTTTCTTCTCTGTTCTGCAGAAATACCAACCGCATAAGAACTAGTTGAAATCTCCAACTCTATAGTATGCCAAGCTCGATTGGTTTTGGTGATCCTGTCAAGTAGCTCAGCAGCCTCTGCATAAGTGTGGCTCATAAATGTTCCACCATAGATGGTGTCAGCCACCGCCTTGGTGTTAGCATTCAGAGACCTATAGAAGATCTCCAACAATGTATCATTTGGAATCCTATGATTTGGTACCCTTTTGAGCTTCTTGTTGAAACGCAACCACGTCTCGTGAAATGCCTCGGAATTTAGTTTTCTGAAGTTATATATTTCATCTTTCAACTGCAATGCTTTGGATGGTGGGAAGAATCTTTCAACAAAAGCTCTCTTAATTTTCCCCCAAGTAGTGATAGAATCATTTGGCAGCTTAGCCAACCACATTGTTGCCTCACTCCCTAATGAGAAGGGAAATAACCTCAGTTTGATTGCGTCCTAGCTCACTCCCGGTTGTTTGTATGCCTTACATATACCCACAAAATTTGTCAAGTGAGCGTGGGCATCATCAAATGCATGACCTGCAAATATTCCCTTCATGTTGAGCAGTCAGATCACTGCACTGGTAATATCAAACTTTGCCCCAGCAGGAAAAGGGAGAGGCACTATAGCTCCAGTGGCACCGTTGTCTATATCAGCTTCATCATCATCATCATCCTAATACCGGTGTCTCTGGTGGTCTGGACCTCTATGTCGTCTAGTTCGCTCTGCTTCGGTAGCTAGACATTTCTCTTCAGCAACTCTAGCTAACTCAGGATCTCTAGCCCAAGCTTGCTCCTCAGCCAATATTCTCATTGTGGCTCGGTCCATGGTTTCCTACTCTTGCATGTTGGCCATTCTTCTCAGGTTTCTTAACGTCTACTCAAGTTCGTGATCAATTGGAATCAAGGATTTTCCTTGGCTTCTAGTATCGGGAATGCACGAACCTAAGACCTGTTAAGCCAAAAAAGACAACAAAAGAAAAATAAGAACCAATAGTAAAGCAAACACAATTAACAAAGCCTTAGCCGTATTCCCCAACAACGACGCTTAAATTTTATGTCGCCCAAATACACCTTGCAAATGAGATATAAAGCGGTTGATGTCAAATATAGAACCCAACGAAGGTTGAGATCGATCCCACAAGGAATATGGAAAAAACTTCAATTAATGTGAATGATCGTTACTATCGAATTACTAATTTCCTAAGGGGGAAATAAATAAAATAATAAACAAAAGTAAAAACTACTCGATGTTTAGATCAATGTTTGTTTGTATTCAATTAACGAGTTGACTAGGATTGTGTTCTCCAAGATTTCATAACCACAAGGCTTTTACACTAGTAATCTATTCCGGTGTTTAACATGCAATATTGATAAGTTAGATTCACCTAAATGGTTGGTCCCCTATCTATATGATTTTCACCATGCAACTTGGTTCGTCTACGGGTGTATGCTTAATTAACCCTTACCCTTAATATCATATTAGCTATCCCCAGACAAATTCAAGCTATTAGATGAGGTTTGATAGGTTTGATAGCCCCAAATATCCGTTGTTAATCCCTTTTTCCATTCACTACCTACTTGGTCCGTGCAAGAATAAGGCAAGTCCTAACGCTTGCAACCACCAAGAATCACCAAAACGAAGGGAAAACAATACATGCATTAAAACCCCGTTTAAGACTACCAAGTGTTTAACCCGGTGTGTGTTAATTCGTCATCGTTCCCATAACCCTAGTTATGGCTTTAGCTACTCATGTTTGAATGATTACACCTACAAACATATTGAATAAATCATAACCGCAAACTTTACAAATTATCATAGAAGAAAAACCAAGTAAGTTGAATAAAACTCCAAACTTGATGAATAAATTCCAATGTTGCTTTTGATCCACAAATTCAAGAACAAAATTGTAAACCTTGTTTCTTGAACCAAGAATAATAAGACAACACCAAAATCACATATGAAAAAGTAGTAAAATTAAACCGCCTTTTGAAAATAAAACCTAAGCAATGTATTTATATTCCAAGAAAACCTTTTCCTAACTAAAACTAGAAACCGTGTCATCGCTGGTCACGCCGGCTCCATAATGATTCGCGCTAGGACCTTTTACGAGTCGTGCCTTGCTAAAATCCGCCTGTCCTCAGCATTGAACCCAATTGTGGCAATGGGTCACCTAATGACTCGTTGTGCTCTGGCACGAGCCGTTAGGCCCTTCATGGTCTAACTCTTCAAATTTCAAGTACCTTACCGTTAGTTCCAAGTATTCGCCAACGAGTCGTTTAGGGTCAACTAACAACTCGTTATGTCTTCCATCATCTCCACTTGTTACTTCTTTTATAATTTCTCTCCCGCTTCTTGATCGTGCCGATGTAACGAAGTCGTTCCTCGCCCTGTCAGTATGCCGGGTGGTCTTTGTGACTCTCTTTAAGTTTCAACCTGCCTACGACTTCAGCAATAAGTCGTGCTATGCCAACAACTCATGAAGTCCCTAGCAATAACCTGCTCGGCTTGTTTTAAGTATTAATTCGTTTCCATTTACCAACCCTCGTTTTCTTGGTAACATTAAACACAAACACATCATACCTATATAAACACACCCAAAATGTGCTTAATTTCTTGGTTTTAAGAATTGAAAGTTTTGTAAAATCATGGCACATCACCAATCTATGGTAGTAGCTAACTAAACCTAAAATCTCCTAATCAATAATGGTTAAGGTCTAGGCTAGTTATTCACCGCTCTATTTTCTAAGAATCTCCCTGAACACCCTCATTAGACACCACATGGAGAAGAAATGCAACTGATCAAGAATAAAAATCACACTTTCTAAACTTAGCAAATAGCTTACAGTGCTTAAGAGTCTCGCAATAACCCTAAGATGGACAACATGCTCTTTCACTCTAAGAGTACATGAGATATCATCTACGAAGATAATGACGCACATATTCAAAATACTGCTTGAACACCCTATTCATCAAATCCACGAAAGATGCAGGAGCATTCGTTAGTTCAAAGTGTAAGACCCCAGAAGGGCCTATGAATTGAATCGAGTTGTAGTTGAAAACTATAGAAAACCTTAGAATTTTAAATAAGCGACTGAGGTACGGTAATCGTGGTGAGGACCTATGGCTCGTGGCTCAGTCGTGACGAGATCGGGAGCCTAAGGTTGCGTCACGGAAGCCCTACGAATCGTGGTGAGATGGTACGACTCATGGTTAGGAGTCGTGCGGAGTTCTGTGGGTGCTGGTGAGTTTTCACTTGAAGGTGGTACGACTCAGAATATGTATCTACGAGTCGCGGGTGAGGAGCGGGTTAAGTTGTGTTGGTTTGGGTGGATGGCACCACGGTTGATGCATGACCCGTAGGATGAGATGGTGTACAAGTCGTGGACAAATTAGAAAGTTGGGAAAATGGTGAGGCAACCATGAGTGGTAACCACGAGTCGTGACTGATGGTACGACTGTGGAAGCACTCGTGGTTGGGGCCAAAACTCGCTTTCAGTGAAATTTTAGTAAGGGCAAATTTGACTTTTCTATGCTTTTGGGCCTTAAATCACGCCGTTGAGGTCGAATGTGGTCTTTAAGGGATAAAAACTCCCGCATGTTCATTTTAGCAATTGCAAGCGCTAAAGAAGGAGTAGGAAGGTTTTGAGCTATTTTCTTCAAGTTCTTCAAGTTTTCACTTAGAGGTTTTTCTAAGGGAGTAGGAATCATAAAATTTCCACGTATGTGGGGTGTTGAATGGGTAGTTTGGTCCCTATCATCACAAGAATCCTCTTAATTTCTGCTAAATCCGCCAAATCTTATGGGTCTTTATTAATTTACACGATTCTTTATAATTTGAAGTGAGCTTACTGTAGCATGTCCAATTTTAAGAATTTCGAATTTATTTGGGCTAATTTTACTTTTTAATTCTATATTTCATGATTTAAATCTCTTTAGGTATGGATTCCCGATTATGGGGAAATATTTTGTGAATTTCATGGTCAAGTTGGTTCCGAAAGCATGAAAGAGTTTCTTTTATATTTTTAAGCATTTCTTCAAGTTCGATTTCTCATACTATCATGATCGTTTTCTTATGAATTTAAACTTGTCAAGTGTGTTTGAACCTATGGGGAATGCACACATGTCTCTTATGAATTATAACTACGATTTTGGCCGACTCACTGCCCAATTCCACATAGAAAATACAATTCTCAAGTATGTCATGATTCCCATGTTTTTACTAGTCATGCATGTCAGTGTTGTGATATTATTAGCATGTTGCATGTTTTGGAAGTAGTACTTAACACCGAGTATGTCTGGGCCTAGGTTACGCCCTAATCTCAAAACTACGTGCCACCGTAGGTTATGTTTGAGACCTCCTCGATCGCCCCTATGACTCATCGGTCCTTCATGAGTGATATCACTCCTTTCATGGTTCATATCCTTGTCAAGATATGGACGACCTCCCAACTTGATTTACAAGATGGGCTCTATGTGTGCTCATATGGGGTATGTTGGTTATAGAAATCTCCCATCGCTCCTCATGATTTTTAAGCGAATGCCCGATTATGTATTTTGGCTCATGTTATGTTTTATGAAATGTTTTCCTCACGTGTTATGACTATGATTGTGTTAGAAATATTTTAAGTATTTGAGTCTTATGATGTACTTTTATGATTTCACCCCATGATCATGATGTCCCCACTCCCTTAACTTTATGTTTTTAAGCATTTATTCGTGAATACCTTACATACTCAAGACCTTCCAAGTACTTACCCACATATTTTCAGGATCCGGCTCCGCAACAAGCATCATCCCTAGCTTGCATGCGCTTTTGCTCGTTGTTTAGTGGTGAGTCCTCATGATTCGAGGGCTTCATGTCTTACCTTGTATATCTTTTTCTTTCAAAATGTTTGGGTTAGTTGGGGGTCTTGTCTCATCAAACCGTCTTTTTGATTAGGAGTACTTTAGACTTATGTGTAGTATCATTTATGAATGTATTTAAGTTTGTCATTCCATACATTCCATGTTATGATTTTCGCTTAGTTCATGCATGAAAAGTTAAGTTTTATGCCTTATATGAATGAATTAGTAGTATGTTTACGCGATGGGCCGATTCTTTGGGTCTCTGGGCCTGTCCCGTGTCTACGATCTGGGCATACTCTTTGGTCATGATAAAACTTGGTATTAGAGCAATAGATTCAGATGTGTCCTAGGGCGTTTTAAATGTTCGCTGCTAGGGTAGAGCTTTTTTCATGGGTGTAAAGCACCACACTTATGACGCAAGAGGCTACTAAACGCTTTTAGAAAATTTCCTTCTTCATAATCTATGTCGTGCAAGCCAAATCTCTTCATCCTTCTAATTCATGTTATTCACGATTGCGTAAAAATTATGGCTCCTAGAAGGATAAACGGAATGAGGAACGTAAATGATGAAGGCCACGAGGGTGGCCATAATAATGGGCGCGCAAGCCCCATCGGGCTGGGATCCCAGCACCCGTGAGCCAACCGCCTACGCCAAGCCCAGCGGTTATTAAAATGTCAAGAGCCCTAACCGCCTCAAGTCAACCAAATAGCTGCGTGATATGCTCCACAAAATGGTAATGCAAAGGCGTTTCGATCGGGACTTTCTAAGGATGAACCTCCCGATTTCACTGTGGCGAAGGTGGACGAGGATCCACATGAGTTCAATGGTGGGATCTTAAAGGTCACTCGTGGATGGAGCGGAAAATGAGGAAAGTGTTTGACTTGTCCTCATATCGCCTCAAGGAGGTCGCTTTCATTTGGTTCAAGCAATGGAGGGACAACAGCGTGGCAATGAGTGTGCCCTATTAGCCGGGATCAATTCCACATGGCCTTTCGACAGTTCTTCCCTGAGATGAAGGAACCAAAGCACCCGAGTTCATTAACCCAAGTAAGGGAATATGAAGGTGCTAGAATATTCCCATCTCGAGTTCACTCGCTTGCCAAAGTATGCCCCCGAGGTAGTGATGGACCAAGGCGCGGGTGAACAAACATTCATGCAAAGGGAGTAGCGCCGAGTATCTCGGATAAGGATTGACAAACATCCATGCTTCATCGTAGATATGAACTACAATACACTGATAGTCCTCTATGCCCACAGCTAGACGGAAGAAGCCCACATGAGTGCGGCATAGAGTCAAGAGGGCCAAAACTTATAGCCAAGTTCTCCTAGCCTAAGCCAAGGGGTGAATCTCACTAGCGCCCAAGCGGTCCATTACACCAGCACCATCTTCATCTAGTACCCCATCCGTGCCATGTGGATGGTCGAGGAGTGTGGCTTCGTGTTTGAGGAATCAAAATAGCATACACACATTCCCATCTTGTGCTAATTGTGGCAAGAACCACCTGTGTGGAAATGTTTGGTGGGATCGACGCTGTTTCTGGTGTGGCAAACTCGGACACCGACTTAGATTGCCCCAACTAGCTTCGCAGGTGAAGCCCGCACTTCGCCAGCCCGCCTAGCGCCTGCAGTCACGTCATACTCTGGCAGGTCTGACTGTCGCGCCCGGCACCCAACGCCGAATCGGTTTTATGCACTTTGCTCTTGGTAGTAGAAGGAGACTACTCCCCGATGTGGTTATATTTTTAAAGTCTTTCACATTGATGCTTATGCTTTATTAATCCTGGAGCCACGCTTATCTTTCTTACACCCATTGCTAGTCACTTTGGAGTCGGGCCCGAGATCTTGTCTCACCATTTTCTACATCTACTCGCTTGGTGATTCAACAGAGCGAGAAGTGGTATATAGAGGTTTCCTATTACAGATACAAGGTTACCTACAATTTAAGAGAATTGGCTATGACCGATTTTGACATCATCTTAGGCATGGATTTGTTGTTTGCATGTTATGCTTTTGTTAACCGTAGAACTCGGCGTTGGAGTTTCGCTCCTGACGGACCGGTTTTAGAATGGAGGGGTGGTTCAAAGAAAGACTGTAGGTCACTTTATCTCCTATCTCAAGGCAAGGAAAATGATTTCAAGGGTTGTAGTTACCACTTGGTTAGGGTTAAGGGATGTCACGTCCGAGACCATCATTCTAGTCCCTTTATGTGGTAGCCGAATATCCTCAAGTATTCCCAAATGACCTACTGTGTGTTCCTCCCAAGAGGGAGATTGATTTTGAGATTGACCTTTTCCCAACACGTAGCTCCATATTGATTCCTCCCTATCGAATGGCCCTGCAAAATGTGCTAAAAGAGTTAAAGGAGTAGTTGAAGGATTGGTTAGATAAGGGTTTCATTACACGTGAGTAAGTCCCCCATGGGGTGCACCAGTTCTACTTGTTCGAAAGAAAGATGGGTCCCCGGATGTATATTGACTATAGATAGTTAAACAAGGTCACTATCAAGAATAGATACCCTTACGCGAAGATTGATTTAACTATTCGATCATCTTCAGTGGTGCCAAATACTTCTCCAAGATAGATCTCAGTTTCAGTATCACTAACTCGGGTTCGCGAGAGCGACATCCCAAAGACTCGCTTAGAACCCTATGGCCATTATGAATTCGTTGTTATGTGTTTTGGACTAACCAATTCCCCCCGCAGCCTTTTATGGATTTGATGAATAGGATATTTAAGACATATTTGTATATGTTCGTGACTATTCTTTGATGACATATTAATATACTCCCGAGCGAGGAGAACATGCCGCACACTGAGGGTAGCGCACCTGCATCCTCAAGGATAACCAAGTTATACACCAAGTTCAACAAATGTAATTCTTGGGGTGAAATCGGGCCAGACTTCGGGACATGTAGTCAAGCGAACGTATAAGGGTGGACACCCGTAAAAATAGATGGGGGCATGAAGAATCGCCTGCACTGCAACCTTCCAGAGATTAGAAGCTTTTGGTTTTAGCGTGTTACTATCGGAGGTTCATGGAAGCTCTTATCCTTGCTGCCCTAAGGACTAGATTGACTCATAAAAAGGTGAAGTTCCAAATGGCCTGGAGGTCAGGAGAAGAGTTTCTAGGAATTGAAGGCAAGCTCACTTCAGCACCGGTGTTGACCTTTACCGTAGGTTACCGATGACTCTATTTTATATTGTGATGCTTCAGGGTCGTACCGGGATGTGTGTATTGATAACACGGAAAGTCATAACATATGCTTCAAACAACAGCTAAAGATTCACGAGAATAATTACCCGAACCATGATCTTGAGTTGGCCGTAGTGTTCTTCGGGCTGAAAATATGGCTACTGACTACTTCTGTATGGGGTTCATGTCGATGTATTCACGTATTCACAAGAGCTTACAATATGTGTTCACCCGTATGAGCTAAATCTTCTATGAACGTAGGTTGTTGGAGCTACTTAAGGATTATAACATGAGTGTCCTTTACCACCCGAGTAAGGCCAACCTGGTAGTAGATGCCCTTAGTAGATTTCCATGGGAAATGTGTCACATGAGGGAAGGAAAGAAGGAGTCGGTAAAGGAGGCACATCGACTTGCACGTTTGGGAGTTAGACTAGCTCCACTCGAATCGACGGTGGGGTAGTAGTTCTAACGGGTCGAATCATCCTTTGGTAACGGAGGTGAAGGATAAAAAGGATGAATATCCAATACCGGTAAAGTTGAAAGAAGCTGTTGGCAAAATCGAAGGTAGAAGTCTTCTCCAAAGGGGGAGATGGTGGTTCGCAGCGGTGGTCGCTTATGTGTCTCTAACGCGGGGATTTAAGGAGTCTCGATATTTCATGAGGCTCACGGGTCCAGATGTTCTATCCATATGGTGCCACCAAAATGTATCATGGCGAGAAATTTATTGGTGGAATGGTATGAAGCGGAGTTACTGCGTAATTTGTAGCCAAGTGCCCAAATTGCAACAGAAGTCGAGCATCGGCTACCGAGGGGTGTACTTCAAGACATCGCATTCTACTGAAGTGGGAAGAGATCAACATGGACTTTGTAACAGGTTTTCCCCGCACATGTAGACAATATGACTCCACCGGGGTTGTAGTGGACAAGTTGACCAAAGTAGCTTATTTCTTGCCGATCAAAACCACCGATTCAAATAGAAGATTATAATTTATACATCCAAGAGTTGGTTAGACTACACCTGGATCGCCCTTATCCATTATATTAGACAGAGGTACCCAGCCTTAGTTTTGAGATCTTTTCAAAAAGGACTCAAGATCTCAGTCAAACTAGAACGACATTCCATCCGCAAACAACATGGTCAAAGTGGAGCGACCATCCAGACTTTGGAGGATGTTGAGAGCTTGTTTCATTGACTTGCTATAGTCAGATTTAGCATTTGCCTCTCATGAGTTTTCCTACAACAATGTACCTAATACTCAAAGATTCGGATGGCGCCGTTTGAGGCTCTTTATTGGCGATGGTAGATCACCCATTGGGCTATTTGATGTTGGTGCGGCTTCGTTAGTAGGTCCGTATCTCGCTCATGAGGTTGTAGAGAAAGTTCGCTAATAAGAGAAAGGCCGAAAATGGCGCAAAGTCAATGAGATCGTACGCTGATGTGAGGAAGAGAGAGTTGAGTTTGATGTGGATGACCTGGGTATTTCTCGCATTCCCATTAAGGGAGTAATGAGATTTGGAAAAAAAAGAAAACTCACTCACTATATTGACCTCAGATGTGATTGTGAGATTCCAGTGGGTAAGGTGCTTTGATGAAAGCAGAGTTCCCTTCAGAGTTGGCTTCAATTCATCCCATGTTCCATGTATCACTCTTGAAAAAGTGCTGGGGAGAACCAGCCTTAGTGGTTCTACCGGAAAGTGTTGGTGTGAAGGATAACCTCAGTTACGAAGAAATTCCTATTGAAATCTTGGATCATCAGTTCGAAGGCCGAGAAATAAGGAAGTAGCTTCTAAAGGTGTTATGGGAGAAACCAAAGATGTCGAGGAGCTATGTGGGAAGCCGAAGGGGATATGATGGCTAAATACCCCACTGCTCCCTACCGACCTGGCCGCTTTGAGGGACGCCTTTTGCCCTAGACCTCTAATTAGTTTTTCAAGTTTTGTTCATGCATGCAAGTTTGTTTTATAATATGACGATGTAGTAACAAACCAATTCACCCCGCTATGTAGTTGTTTTCTGTGGGATAGTCATTCCGTTAGATTTTGGATTAAATAAACAAAAGATTTGCATATGGTAATTGTATGTTTAAGTTTGCTGCTTATTTCTACATTTGAGGATGAATATCAAGGGGGAGATATTGTAACACCCCCGTAAGGGCCTACGAATAGACTGGAGTTGAAGTTTAAAACCTGTAAAACTTGGAATTTTTTTCACCGCACGACTCGAGGTACGAATCGTGGTGAGGACTCCTGCACGACTCGTGGATCGAGTCATGATGAGATCGGGAGCTCCGAGGTTGTGTAACGGGCATCCTTACAAATCGTGGTAAGATGGTATGACTCATGGTTAGGAGTCGTGGTGGAGTTCCTAGGGTGCCGTGGTGAGTTGTCACGGTCGTGGTACGACTTGTAATATAGCAGAAGCAAGGAAGTCGTGATGAGGAGGTGTGGTTAAGTCGTGTTGGTTTGGGAGGATGGCACCACAGTTGATAGTAACAATCTCGTAGGATGATGGTATGAGTTGTGGTTTACCGCTCATGGCCAAATTCGAAAGTTGGGAAAATGACGAGGTGACCACGGCGCAACTACAAATGTGACTTAATGGTACGACTTCAGGCCTAGCCGAACCGGCTGTAGAAATTTCGCAAGGGAAAATTTGAATTTTCTATGCTTTTGGGTCCTAAACCACGTCGTTTGAGTTAGAACAGATGGTCTTTAAGGGATAAAACTCCCGTTATGTTCATTTTAGCAATTGCAAGCGCTATAGAAGGGAGTAGGAAGGGTTTGAAGCTATTTTCTTCAAGTTCTTCAAGTGTTTTCACTTAGGGTTCTTCAAGGTAGGAATCATGAAATTTCCAGGTATGTGGGGTAATAATGGGTAGTTTCGTTCCTATCCATGC
This sequence comes from Datura stramonium, assembly GCA_018107945.1. NCBI lineage: Eukaryota > Viridiplantae > Streptophyta > Magnoliopsida > Solanales > Solanaceae > Datura > Datura stramonium. The sequence continues at coordinate 19,557 of JACEIK010014057.1, forward strand.
CCAAATCTTTCTTAATTTGTAGGTTAAAGCGCTAAATCTTTATGGGTCATTATGAATTTACATGATTCTTTATAATTTGAAGTGAGCTTATCAGAAGGCACATCCAATTTGTGACTTTCTAATTTATTTGGGCTGATTTTACTTGTTTATTCTATATTTCATGATTTAAATATCTACAAGTATAGATGCCCAATTATGGGGAAAGTTTTACTGAATTTCATGGTCAAGGTGATTCCGAAAGCATGAAGGAGTTTCTCTTACATTTTTAGGCATTTCTTCAAGTTCGATTTCTCATACTATCATGATCGTTTTCTTATGAATTTAAACATGTCAAGTGTGTTTGCAACATTGGGCAATGCCCACGTGTCGCTTATGAGTTATAACTACGATTTTTGCCGACTCACGGGCCCAATTCCATGGGTAGAAAATACAAATTCTCAAGTATGTCATGATTCCCATGTTTCCACTAGCCATGCATGTCATGTTGTGGATGTTATAAGAACGTTTCATATTTTGGGAGTAGTACTTAACACCGAGTAGGTTCGGGGCCTAGGTTACGCCCCGAATCTTAGAACTACGTGCCACCGTAGGTTATGATTGGGACCTCCTAAGTGATCATCCCCTATGACCTATGGTGCCTTCATGAGTGATATCATGCCTTTCATTGTTCATATCCTTGGAAAGATATGGACGACCTCCCGACTAGGTTTACAAGTCGGGCTCCATGTGTGCTCATATGGGGTATGTCGGTTATAGAAATCTCTCATTGTTCCTCATGGTTTTTAAGTGAATGCATGATTATGTATTTTGGCTCAGGTTATGTTTTATGAAATATTTTCCTCACATGTTATAACTATGATAGGTTACAAATATTTCGAAAGTACTGAGCCTTACGATATACTTACGATTTCAGTACTATGATCATGATGTCCCCACTCCCTTAACTTTTATGTTTTTAAGCATTGTTTTGCATACCTTGCATACTCAATACCTTCCAAGTACTGACCCACATATTTTCAGGATCCGGTTCGCAGGTTCAGCATCGTCCCTAGCTTGCGCTCAATTTTGCTCAGTGTTCAGTGGTGAGTCCTCATGATTCGAGGGCTTCATGTTCATACCTTGTATATCTTTTTCTTTCAAAATGTTTGGGTTTGTTGGGGGTCTTGTCCCTTCAACCTATCTTTTTTATTAGAGGCTTTGGGACTTCTGTGTAGTATTCTGTCATTTATGATTGTATTTCGGTTTGTCGTTCCTTACATTCCATGTTACGATTTTCAGTTAGTTCATGCTTGACAAGTTAAGTTTTTCGCCTTATATGAATGAATTAGTAGTATGCTCACGCCATTGGTTGACTTGGGGTCTCTCGAGGCTCCTTGTCCCGTGTCTACGATCCGGGCATACTCTCGGGTCGTGACAAAAAGGCATAACTACAAACTCATAGTGATCATACCGAGTCTTGAAGGCCATCTTCAGAATGTCAAACTCCCAAACTCTGAGCTAATGATAGTCAGACCGGAGGTCTATCTTGGAAAAGCAACTAGCACAGTGAAGTTGATTGAACAAGTCATCAATCCTAGGGAGGGGATACTTATTCTTAATTATGACTTTGTTATACTAAATATAATCAATGCACATCCTTAGAGAACTAACCTTTCTTTCAAAAAAAGAGGACTGGGGCACCCCTAGGGACTTACTAAGCCTAATGGAATCCTTATCTAAGAGATCCTTCAACTATTCCTTCAGTACCTTATGCTCAGATATAGCCATTCTATAAGGAGAAATAGATATGGGTTGCATATCAGGAAGGAGGTCAATACCGAAGTCAACTCTCGCTCAGGAGGGACTCCGGGTAGATCATCTGGGAACACTTGCGGATACTCACATATAATAGGAACTGAATGGAGTCGGGGTTTCAGAATTAGAATCCTTAACCCGTATTAGATGGTATACATAATCCTTGGAGATCATCTTCCTTCCTTGAGATAGGAAACAAAGCGACCTACAGGCATAGCTAAACTGCCCTTCCACTCTAGGTCTGGCTTATACAGAAATCGAAACCCTACTGATTGAGTTCTACAATTGATCGAGGCAAAACATGAATACAACCAATCCATATTGAAAATAACATCAAAATGTGTCATGTCTAACTATACTAAGTCGACTGAGGTGACTTTAGGAAGAGCTATAATAGGGTAATCTCTGTATACCCTCCATGCCAAGAATGACTCACCGACAGGATTAGTGTCACGACCCGAACATACACCCGGATCGTAGAAATGGGACAAGGGACCCCCAGGGACCCCAAGTCGACCCATAACTCATGCATACGACTAATCACATTAAAATTAGTGGAATGATAATCATAAAAACATAGCGGAACGTAATCATAGCATAACATTAGCAAATAATGGACATACACATAGGCTGAATACTACACATGGTCTGAAAGCCACTACAACATACGATGGGTTGATGGGACAACATCCCTAACTAACCCGGAAAATACTGAAACGTAAGATAACATAAAAGTCTGTCAAACAGCCCTCGAAACATGAGGACTCACCAATGAGCTGAGAACATAAGATGAGATGGAATAAGGATGAGGATGAGCCTAAGATTCGGACCCTGTATCATGAAACGATACAACATAGAAAGTATGCGGTCAGTACGTGGAATGTATTGAGTATGCAGGGTAAGTATTTAAAAGTAAAATAAGCCTCATAAGTAAATGTAGGAGAATGACATCATGCATATATCCTAAACTTTGTTGAAAACATAAGGCTCAAGGCTTTCAAATCATTCGTAAAGCATTCATAATCATAATCATAAGTAAACATTGTCAAAACATAACTTGAGCATATAACATAAATGTAACAATGCATAAGAAATGCGAAACAATGGGAGAACTCGTCATAACCGACACCATCATGGTAGGGCCTTTCATGATGCCCCACTATCTTGCTCAAGTGCGCATATCCGACCCTGGCTTGCTAGATGAGGGTAGTGCATAAGGCGTGATATCACATTTTAGGGGATCATTATTAATACATCATATCATTTACAAACCCACGGTGGCACGTGGTTATGAGACATTGGCATAGTCCTTTGATCGCCGGGCTGCTCGGTGCTAGACACGACTCCCAAAAATATGCATATAAGCTCATACATAAATAAATAACATCATGCATTAAGATTCATTGTCTAAAATATAACATTTATCACCAGTGATCCCCTTTAAAAACATTCTTAGCCAAGAATCAAGGCCCTTTTCATCGGCCAACATCATAAATAGATAAATTATGTAATTCACTTCATAAATCATAAATCATTCTTTAATATGTGGGCATTGCCCAATACTTCATCATATTCAATTTTTTAAAAATATGCT
>JACEIK010014058.1:0-22935 GCA_018107945.1 Datura stramonium
TTCAATCACATTATATTCAACACATGGGAACCGTCTAGGAAAGTCAACTTAGACATTAATATAGTCCAAGTGGGAGAAAATTTCCTTCACCAAAATTGTAATTTATTAAGCCAAAAATGACTTAACTTCTGCCAATTTAGAATATTCAAAGGACACATTTTATGATGAATATTTATCTTACAATCAAATTTAACTATCTAGATATTAAAATTAAAAATATATAAATGTTACAAAATTTGCCAGCTGAAAACTCTAGATTTTAATTAAAATCAGTATTTTCATGTGCCTAATGTCAAAGTTAAGCTGTTGAATAAATATTTTTTTTAAAGTAACTGCTGAATAAATTTAGATAACTCAACTTACAACTTGCACTGTAAGAAATTCTATAAATATGGATGATTTGAAGGGGTTATAGACATAAGCAATTTCCTCTTCTTTCCCCTCATAACATGATAGCTCATTCTTTCTCATTCTCATTTTAGAAAATCCTTTCTATTAATTCCTTCACCTCTCAATTTCTATTCCAAAGAAAAGAAATGATGGGTTACTTTCAAATTCTCTCTGTTTTACTCTTTTCACTCTTTTTGCAAAAATGTTACTCCCACGAAGTAATAGATTTTCTTCATTGTATTTCTAAATACTACGAATATAATGTTACCAGAAATGTTACCACTCAAATTCTCCAACTTATTCATCTATCCTAGAATATGCTCAAAAGAACCCCAGATGGATGAATTATTCACATCCCCTATTCATTGTCTCACCTAGAAAAGAATCAAATCAAGCATGTCATTCTTTGTGCTAAAGTTAGCAGCACCTCATCATCATATTATCCATGACTATGAGGGCATCTCATTTAGGTCTAAAATCCCATTTGTCATGCTTGATTTAAGCAATCTTGATGATATCAAGATTGATTTAAAAGAAGGGACAGTATGGGTTCAAGCAGGGGCCACCCTTGGTCAACTTTACTATGCAATTGCTAAAAAAAGTAAAGTGCATGGTTTTGCTGGAGGTGTGTGTTTCGGTATTGGCACTGGAGGGATTATTAGTGGTGGAGGATAGGCACTCTGATGAGAAAATTCAGGATTGCAGCTGATAATGTTGTAGATGCCCGAGTAATGGATGTGAATGGAAAAATTCTTGGTAGGAAGAAAATGAAGAGGACTTGTTTTAGGCAATAAGAGGAGGTGGAGGAGCAAGTTTTGGTGTCATTTTAGCATGGAAACTCAAACTTGTTCCTGTTCCGGAGAAGGTTACTGTTTTCACAGTTTACAAGAAGTTAGATGGTAATCGAGACCTTCTTCAAAAATGGGAAAACATCGCACATCAACTACCTGATAAATTGCTTATCGAGTAATTATACAAAATGATGGAGCGAGGGTAACAAAGTATATTGAAATAATCTTTCAAGCACTATATCTTGGACCAGTTGATGAGTTAATTCCGTTTGCTCGAAAAATTCCCTGAATTTGATTTGGAGAAAAAGGATTGCTTCCAAGAACCGTTGTGGATTGTAGCGAAGTAGCAGGCCATGCATTAAAAAGAATGTCGCGAATCTTCTGGATTGGATCGGTTTGTATTTCTATGGCGGGAGAACAAGCGATTCGCTTGAAGTTCTGCTAGAAAAGTATTCCAACACAAAGAATTATTTTAAAGCCCATCTGATTTGTGAAGACTCCAGTTCCACAAAAAGGTTGGAAAATGGTAGAGGAAACTGTTCTTAGAAGAAGAAAGACCCCAAATGATAATGGAGCCATTAGGTGGAAAATTAGATGAAATATCGAAGGATACGAAATTCCATTCCCTCATAGGAAGGGAATCTATATAATATTCAATACTTGATCAACTGGGGCAGTGTGGTGAAGCGTATCAAGTAAGATATAGCATGGATGAGGAAACTCTACAAGAAAATGAAGCCATATGTTGCAAACTCTCCAAGAATTGCTTATACGAGATTATGGGGATCTTGATTTTGGAACAAATCAAGAGGACTACAACTTATTCCAAGGCCAAGATATGGGGTGAAAAATATTTCAAAGGAAATTTTGAGAGGTTGGCTAAAGTGAAGAGTAAGGTGGATCCCAACAATTTCTTCAGAAATGAACAAAGTATTCCACCTTATCATGCTGATAATACAAAGAAAACTAGACTGCATGACAAGGGCGAAGAAATAAGAAGTCAAGATTTGTTTGAGGTTGTTTATGAAGATTAATCCCTTTTTTATGGAATGCAATTAATGTATCAGGATGTCCAAGATAGTCAACTTTATCACATCTTAATTTGCAAAATAAATGTTGAATGATTTTTATTTTTTACTTTTTAAGTACTATTTTATTGTTGGATACCAAAATTACTTAGTTCCAATCTTACTGGTGATGCCATATAATCATTATAATGCATCAACTTGATCATATAAGTTAAATCCACTCGCCGGAATCTGGGGGAAGGTGCTGTGGAGTTCCCAGAGGGTAACCAACTCTTTCAAGATTTTAGTAGTTAACTAATGTACATTCTTACTTTTATTTACAACTTATTCATGGTAATTTTGACATATTTTGTATAAACACCTAGTACGGGTAAAGTGTTTACCAAATTCATATTTTTGAAGCATCTTAGGGTTTACACTTATACACTATTTTGGCGCAAGAAAATGCATTTCTTCACCAACCTGCGTGCACGTTGGATATTTAAACCAAACAAACATGTGCTATATAAAACAAAAACACGATAAATAATTTGAGAGGAAGAAATATCATTTATTTATTTTCCTCCAGTAAAGTTGATAGGATCCAGAATTAGTATATCTTTAACTTTTCAGCTATTCAGAAATGAGTAAATTGTGTTTATATTAGTCAACGTTTTGTAATAATTTACGATGGTTTAGATCTGGTTATAAGTTCTTTTCTTCTTTATAAGACAGTCAAACAGTATAGAAACAAATCCAAAGCCCACACATTATTTTCAAATTAAACTAAAACCAGTTCACTCAAACTCAATCCAAACAACCACCAAAGTAGAAGAATTAATTGTTGGGTCTTCCTCTTATTTAATTCACTATTTGATTTACTTAGTTCACCTGTCATTTATTTCTCTTTTTATTTAAAGATAGATTCAAGATCTAAAGATATATGGTGTTATCGTATAGCAGGCAATTTCAGTTCATATCTATAAAATCAATTCATTTAGTTCACATTTTAATGAGTTGAATTACTTATATTTTAGTTAAGTAAATATGAGCTTCGATTTACTTTTAATTTATTAAAATATGAGTAAAATATGGGTATAAAACCTTCATAATTAGGTTCGCAAACTGCATGCAAGCAGGGCGGATGCAGCTAATTATTAGTGGGTTCATCCGAATTCAATACGTTTTATACGGGGTATAAATTTAAGTTTAGATTGTCGTATAATAAATAATAGATATGAACACACAAATTTAAAAAATATAATGAGTTTAATATTAAAAATTTTAAAAATTAAATTTATAAAATTAAAATTCTGAATCTGTCTCTACTGCGAGATGAATTATTAAATGCCGAAACCTTCAGAATTAAGATAAGTTCGTAGAAAGAATAATTAGTAGCAATATCATATGCCAAAATGTGCTATTCAAAGCAATTAACCATACAAAGCTGAAAGCTGGTATAAATGTGATTTGAAAAACTTACGTATAAATACAGCATTCTAGTAAACTATTTCTTTTCTATTAATAAAATCTTTTTAATTTGCAATCAAAAGTAGTAGGATTACTACACCAAATCATTCGTCAATTCACAGTTTATTTTTCTATTCAATATATATAGATTATATATTAATTATATATAATTATATATATATTATATATATAAATTATATATATCAGTTATTTAAGTTTATGCGATTGAATAGGCAGCTATCGATTAATTCTTCAAAATAATATCCTTTTTGGTTAAATTAAAATAATACCCCACACATATTGAAGCAGCAACTTGTCAGAAATAAGTAAATAAACCGCTATAATCTGACCTTTTTTCGTATGTTTTGATAAGGTTATAATTTGACCAAATCTTAATATTAAGACTAAAAACTTGATTAGAAAAATAATTTTCATAGGGATGGCAATTGGGGTACGGCAGGGCAAGGCAAAAACTAAACGTAGCAGGGCAGAGCGAAACGGGTCCAAGGGTACATTTTTTAAAAAATTAAACAGTAACAAGTCAGATAGTAGAGTGATCTAAACTTAAACTTCTTTGCTTAATTTAATGTTTCATAATAAAAAAATTTATAAGTTTATACCAGGTCCATCCGGTGAATGATGCCTGGCAAGTGGCATCAGCGTTCAGATCTCAACAATTCCCTTTTGTCTTTTAGTTGGGTAAAAGATTGGATGATGGATTAAATTTACGGATAATTGTGTATTAATTGAGGGATGTTTTTATGTTTGGATCTCTTCCCTTTGGCATGACATACACCTCTGCAACTTGATGATGTGCATATCTTTGAAATATTTGGTAGCATTTAGACAATCTGTAAGCATAGGAATTTTTTTAAAGAGATTTCTGTAAGCATGGGGTTAAATAGGGCGTGGCAAAAAATATCTTTATTTTGAAAAATAAATTTGCATATATTTAATTTTGAGAAAAGGATCAAATATATTTTTAAACTATTTAAAATGGGTCAGTTTAATCATTTAATTTGTTATGTTTTTTGGGTCAAAAATATTCTTTGTTATGTTTGTGGATTTCAAATATGTCCTTCAACTGGCAAAATAGCTCAAAAATACATTTCCTACTGATAATGCTCAAAAGTAGGTGAAATGACCAATTTTTTCTTATTTTGGAACAACCGTTAGTAAGAAAGATATTTTTGAGCTATTTTACTAATTAGTGGGGCATTTTTAGCCAAAAATGTAACTTGAAAGCATTTTTACCTAATACATCAGAGGATAAACTATCCCATTTTAAATGGTTCGAGATATATTTGGCCCTCTTCACTTCAATTTTTACTACATTTCTTAAACTAATATCTTATAAAATTGTATAAGAATATATTAACAAACTTCTACTCAGGTTTGTTTTGATTGTCGTACATTTTCTGAAGGAAACTAACAAGAACAGTCTTGTGAAACACATTTTTAGGTTTGTGCTGTGTAAAAAAGTTTATTGTTAAAATTGATTTCAATTAACTCAGTTAAATATTTAAAGCTTTTTTAATTTTAGAAGACTAAAGTGAATTAGAACTATTTTATCCAATTCATTTTTTACTCATATGTATATAATATTGCAATCCAATTTATTTTCTGTTCAAATTCGATTCGATCTACCTATTTACCACCACTGGTTTTAGGCAAGGTATTGAAAATAGATTTTGTTTCGATAATTGACCCTTTTGGTGGACTACTGAGGTACAGGGTCTTTTGCTTGGTGCTATCATAGAGTTGGGCTAGAAATAATTAAGCCCATTTAAAATATAAGTTTTTCAGCCCAAACCTCATTACACTCAATGACTGTGGCCTACCACTATTGGGCTGAAAGTTCCGAACTATGACTTTATGAACATGATAACTGGCCAACTTGATTCATGGGCCGATATTTGTGACAAATGGTGGCTGGCACATCTAATACGTCTTAAACCAGCAGGTTCCAAGCCACAAAGTTATTTCTAATGTAGAAGAGACTTTACTAGTGTAGAAAATATGTGTGTTCAATTTGAAAAATAGAGGAAGCATAGTTGAAACAGAGTTATATTATTGGTGTTTATAGTATAATTAACCCAAAAGAAACTAAAAGAAAGAAAGGAGGGAGAAGGAGGAAAGTTACGGCCTGAAATTTAAATTTGCAACTTTTTTCTTTGAGTGAAATTTTTAGAACTACATACTCGCCTTCCAATTCTGCGTCTTCTCTTTTCAGTAAATTTATATAGAATTAATTAATTTAACTTTATTAATTAAAAATAAATAGAAGACACATATTCTGTATTTATTTTGGTGTAAATATATCCCTTTGAGCAACACATATTTAACCTGTGAATGAGCATTTAAGATTTGTACATCATTTATAGCACATGTACCAAAATGGTCACCCTGATTCTCTTATTTTAGAAACTAGAAAAAAAAAAGGACACTTTAATTTGTAGAACTTCAAACAACCAGCTTTAATTTATAGCACATGTACATAAAATCTTGTATGGACTCACTCTATATCAGTATGATAATTGATAAGGTGGAACACTTTGTTCATTTCTAAAAAAGTTGTTGGGATCCACCTTATTCTTTACTTTAGCCAATCTCTCAAAATTGGTCTTGGAAATACTTTTCACCCATATTTTAGCCTTGGAATAGCTGTAGTCCTCTTGATTTATTCAATATCAAAGTCTCTATAATTCAGGTAAGCAGTTCTCAGAGATTTTGCAACATATGGCTTCATTTCCTTGTATAATTTTCTTATCCATGCTATCTTCTGACTTGAAATACTCTCACTATTGTGTCATCCCAACCCCAGTAGTACGAGAATATTGTACAAGTTCCCCTTTCTATGAGGAAAAGGAATATCAGATTCAGAGATTTCATCTAATTTTCCTCCAAGTGGCTCAAAAACCATCTGGGGTCTTTCTTCTTCAGAAAACAGTCTCTATCATTTGTTTCCGGAATTGGAGTCTTCACAAAATCGGATGTTCCTTTGTGATAATTCTTGAGTGTTGGAATTGTCTTTTCTAGCAAAACTTCAAGTGAATCATTTGGTTTTCTCCAAAAGAAAAACAACACTGATCGAATCCAGGGAACTTCGTAGCATTCTTTTTCTGCATCAGGCGGAAAACTCTCTTGAAGCAATCTTTTTCGGTCCAAATTAAGCTTCGAGGGGAAGTATTGTTTGAGCAAAGGAATTAATTCGTCAACAGGCCCAATATATTGCGCCTGAAAATAGAAACTCCACACACCTTTTGGTATCATTTCCTGCTGATGATTCCCCATTTGGAACCATTGCTCTGATAAACAAATCTTCGGGGGTTGATGTGATGTTTTCCCATTTTCGGAGAGGATTGGGTTACCGTCCAACTTCCTACGAATGGTAAAAACAGTAACATTTTCAGGAACACGAACCAATTTGAGTCTCCATGCTAGAATAACACCGAAACTTGCTCCTCCACCTCCTCTTATCGCCCAAAACAAATCTTCATCTTTCTCTCTATCAAAATTTTCCATTAACATCCATGACACGTGCGTCTACAACATTATCTGGCGATAGGCCAAATTTCCCTCATCAATGCACCAAGCCCACCACCACTGATGATTCCGCCAGTACCAACACTGAAACGAGACACCGCTTGGAAATCCATGAACTTTACTTTTCTTGGCAATTGCATAGTAAAAATTTGGCAGTGGCCACGATTGAACCCAAGCCGTTTCTTCATTTAAATCAATCTTGATTTTGTTAGGTACTCAAATCAAGCATAACAAATGGAGATTGAGGGAAAGATATGCCTTCATAGTCGTGGCCACCGCTTTTAATCTTGATTTGTAGGCCTATTTTTTTACCACAGAAAATTACGAGCTTGATTTTGATTCTTTTCTAGGAGGCAATGAAGAGGGGTGTGAAGAATTCAACCATGCAGGATTTTCTGAGCATATTTGAATGATGAATAAGTTGGAGAACTTGGGAGTAAATATTTTGTGCGTTGTATTCAAAAAGACACGGAGAAAATCTTCATGGGAGTAACATTTTGTCAGAGAAAGAGTGACAAAAGCAAAAGCAAGGAGAAGAGGTGAAGGCTACCCATTTTTTGCAGAGAAAATTGTTTATCTAAAATAATGTTTTGGGGAAAGAATGAATTTTATCATATCTATATCTACAATCCAATTTATACAGATGAATTAATTTACTCGTGTCTATTCCATTAATCCAATTTAAGTGATGAAGTAATTTGCTCATATCTATTCCCGTAATCCAATTTAGGGTGATGAATTTACTATGCTGACCCAAATGACTTAAAGATATATTTTGTGATTTTATGTATTTCAATTTAATGTTAATGGGTCAAAATTAATTGCATTTCTCAACTTTACTTCAAAAATCAAATTTTTTCTTCAAATTTGAACATTAGACATTCTCCTCTATATGTCAATTGATATTTTTAAACGCTTACTTGATCTTACATTATTAAAAATAATAATTAACGTCTTTAAAATTAAGATATTTTTCTTTTTGTAGAATCTATGTAATAACTTTACCTATAAAAAATAAATATTATCTTCGAGATGAAAAAAAAAGTAAAACACTAATTGAATATATAAGTTAATATTGTCCTATAATAAAATAAATGAGCAGAATAAGAAAAGATAATTTAATTAATACTAATCAAAACTCTAACATATAGTAAAAATAACATAGAGTCATATTATAAATATATTTTTAATATAGGTAATAAGAATTAATTAATAAAAAAGAGATAATTTTAATAATAAATTTCTAAAATATTATCAATTTATATTATAAATTAAATATAAATTATAATTTTAAAATATTTCACTAATGACAATTAATTTATTTATCTATATAGACAATAAAGAATATGACGTGTAAGTTAAATAGACACGCATCCATGTCACGCATACATATTTAAATATTTAATGCATGTAATATTAAAATAATAATCTATAATAGCGTTAGATTTTGTAACAAATTTTGTGGAAATGAATATTCTACTTATAATCTTAATAAAATTAAATAAAATTATAATACAATATAAAATTAATTAAGCGGGGGAAAGAGGGTCAAGAAAACTCTGAACTGAAATCCAAAAATTGATCAATTTATTCCTTATTATATTTTTGAATTAAATGTCATATCCTTATATTTTTGGCTGAAAAATATCCCCAACTATCTGAAATGAAATAAAAATATCCTTCCTTCTGATCATTATTTTAAACAAGAGGAAAAAAGATCCAATTTTACTCTTGCACTATTAGAAATAAGATAATTTTGGCAGTTTGCTTTCTTGTGCAAGATGACAGAAAACTGAGTTATAAAATTTTGGCCGTTGAATAGCCTTTCCAAATAATGAAAGATTGTAAAAATATCCTCTAATTTCGTCTATTAGTTAACTTTATCCTTAATCATATTATTATATAAGTGGAAAACCCTCCAAATTAAGATTGCATTACCATTTTGCTCTTCAATCTAAAACTATTTCAATAGTATTTATGTACTACAAAGCAAATATAACATTATAATAAATATTATTAAAACAAAAAAAAAACCATAAAATTAAAAATTCTAAATTTTATATTTGTGTTTTTTTATGTTTTTATTAATATTTTTATTTAAATGTAAATATAGTTAATATTTATCGAGTATTTTAGTTATTTATTTTTTATTTTGTGACTTTTCACTTTTATAATTTAATAACTGTATGAAAATATGAATATTATAACTCGATATTTAACACTTTATCTTTTAAATAGTCTGTCTTTTAGTTCAGTGAGTTATTATTCACTTTTAAATAAATATATAAATATATATATATATATATATATATATATATATATATATATATAATGAGATTTTCTTACTGTTTGGTGCACTAAAAATATTATTTATAAGAGTATTGTTGTTTAAAATGAGGGCAAAATAATCTCGTTCAATATTTGATGTGGACTGATATGTGGCACTTCCCACTTTTAGTATAAAATGATATGTTATTATTTAAATAGATATTTAATTTATTTTGATTTAATCTTAATTGCTAAATTACATATAAAATTAATATTTAATTAAATATTTAAATATGATATGTATGATTTAAATATTATTATATTATAAAATTTAATTATCTTTTATTAATTTATAAATTCAAGATTTTAATTTTGCTAAGGCTCTATGTGATCTTGATGCAATTATAAATCCTTTAATAATAGAATTTATAATTGTTTAATTTTAAAATGTCTTATTATATTTTTAATTTATTGTAAGGAAAAATGATAATCCAACTTTTAAGATAGAACTTCCCGCTTTTAGTATAATATGATGATATCTAGCTTCAACAAAGAGTTAAAGAGAATATTATTTTCATTTCAATAATAAACTTATATTAATGACCATTTTTGATAAAATATTTTCAGATAAATGACAATTATTTAAGCAATTAATATAATTTATTTAGGTCCATATAAAAAGTAATACCTTGATTTCTGCAATTTTGTTTGATTATAAAATAATTATCATCTTCTGAACAATATATCATTCACACATATCAATGATACATTTTAAGTTATAGGACACTGCAGCACGTGATTATAGACTAGTTGCTCACGATCAAATCTCTTCCCTTATCGTCCAATAAAGTATGGCAAATGCCCCTCTGTGGATGGAATCCCTAAATTAATTTAAAATATCCAATTTTTTAAAGAGAAATTTACCTTCCACAACTAGTTAATACTTTAAATTATGAAACATAATCATATTTTTCCTTCTTTACAAAATATAACAAATATATTACAAAGTAAAACATATTTTAGAAAAAAAATTATTTCTCTCCTTCTTCTTTCTTCTTTTTATTTTCAATTTACTAAATTAAAAATATTTTTAAAAAATTAAAATCTTCAAATTTCACCATTGATGAATTTTTTTCAAATATATATATATATATATAAAAAAATTAAAAAAATTAAAAAAATTAAAAATATTTTTATTTTTTTTATTTTTTTTATTTTTTTTGTTTTTTGAATTTTTGAAACTTCAAAGTTGAAATTTGATTTTGAAAAATTCAAAAAGGAAAAATATAAAAAATTCAAATAATTTTAAAATTTTGAAAACATATTAGAGGGTGTTTATATATCAAATTTATGATGATTTGGTGTAGGTTTGATGTGGTTTTAAATAAAATTTTCTATTCAATCGAATTACACCAGAGATGATGCTTAACTTCATTTGAAACTTGAGTTTGAAAAATTAAAATAATTACAAAATGGGTGTGGTTCCAAAAATTAGAGAACACCTTGGGAAACTTATATCTCAAATTTAGGATGAATTAATCTATATTTGGCGTGATTTTGAATAATATTATATGTATTTAAATTTATATTGTTGTGGTTATATTAAATTTGTATAAAAGTTGTATACAATATTTGCTGTAGATGTATTAAATTTTTAAAAATATTTTTTCTATCACTTTTTATTTCAATCATAATTTAATTTCCAATTTCATATAACTGACTATCTCAAATGTTTTTTTTGTTTTTTTAATTTTATATTTTAAATAGTTTTCCTTACACAGAATTTTGAGCGAGATATTAACATTTATATCATTTTATACACAAAATTTTAAGCGAAATTTTTAAAAAAAATGATGTTATTTTATAAACTGAAAAATATGAATATATTAATATTGAGTACTATTTATGTATATATATTTGAAATTTACCCTTTTTTAAATATAACGCCTTCCCCCTTTAATCTGATCCAAAACCCACCTAATTCTTATATCTCTTGACACAAAAAAAAAAAACAGTTATAAACTTTATTTGAGCGGTTGAATATATAAACTTTGTCGTTCGTCTTAGTTCTCATGTGTTGAAATGCTAATGTGATCAAATTATTAGATAGCTGGCAACAATTCATCGGTTGGCTTTTAATTTATTGATCGTATATTTGCTCAATTTATCTGCTACACAACTATGCTCTATTAAACAATTTGTAATTATTGTTGGAGTTAAGTGTTGAGTGTGAATTGGGAAATCGAGAAAAATAAATTGGAGGAAAGAAAAGGCTAGATTTTTTTAAAAGTTTCTTTGTAAAAACTTTGTCCCTCATTAGTAGGAAAAAGAAAGTTGATGATTATATTGGAAAACATATCTTCTAGCTAATAAGAGTTGAGAAAGTTTCCTTTTGTGTTGTTGTTGTCGTAGCTTTGGTTTTGATTTGCATTTGATCAAATGATTTGATTGGTATATTTTTGATCAAATTTACTTTTAAAATTCCAAGTTGATTCTTTTCTTTACATCTGGAAGAGCACCCGCGGATGTGGTCTTCACTGCTGAACGTAGGTGACACGCCAAAATTTCCTAAATGGGTTCTGTACGAGTCTGCGTTGCACCTATGGTCAGCGGGTCCTCACCTGCGAACGCAAGTCGGGAGCAGAAATATTTCTTTTTCCCAACGGTTGTCATTCGAACAACACCATTAGAACAATGGTTTCACAACACTTCACTACAAATCTACCAGTATAAATAAAAGGCATTTCATGTCCAGTTTACGATAAATTTTTGAACATTCTGCATATTCTTTAACAAACAAACTCCCGAGTCTGTTGTGTTATTTATTCTTGTTCTTAGAGTTTGACGAATTTTGGTAATTGAAGTACTGCTACACCGACTAACGGTATCGTTTATCTGGAAAGGAAGTAATCCAAAACCTCAAGTACAGTGAGGGGATTAAATTTCTTAAGGACACACAATGAATTTTGTGGTCTCAGATATTAACAAGATTATTTTTGTTTAATTATTTGAACACGGGACAGCAACAATTACTTAACATCGATCTCTTTCTCTATATATATCAATTCGTAATTCGGTAAATCTCTATGCATATCAATATATATAACTCAGGGCAGATCTACGGTACCGGGGCTACACATAAATCCTATATTAAAAATATTTAAAGGCTATAAGTATTTTCGGATAAAAAAATTCAACTAAATGAATTGTTGGTGCAATGGTAATGAGGGCGTTGGAAAGTTTGCTCCACCCTAAGTGCGTGGGGATTGAATCCCAATGGAGCCTTCCCCCCTTTACAGCTCTTTTTTTCACTTATTTCTTAAAAAAACATAACAAAGTCAGCTAAAAAAGTAGTCAATATTTTATATTAATTTATTTTATTGAAAACCCACAAATTTAAAATTCTGAATTTAGATATTTTAATACAAGCGGTGATCATATTAAATAAAAAGTATAGATTTTATCTACTTAATGAATTACTCGTTAAAAAATTAAACATGATGAGATGTGTATATACACTTGTATGAGTTTACTTGATACTAAAAGTAATATGCTACAATAATTGTGATAATAATATTGATTTATATCAAACACGTTTTTTTATTTGAAAATATATTTTAATATTTATAAAATATATATATTTTTTCTGTCTTTTATAATTGATGCAAAATGTATCAAAAAAACAAGTCGCACACAACTAGTAAGACCAGTTAGACAGTACAAAGTGTAAAATTTCTTGGGCAAAGGCCTCGTTACCATTTAAAATATTGAACTAATTTAATTTAATACTATAATATTTCACTAAAATGTAATCCTAGCCTCCTAGGTTTTATTATTAGTTCCCTTTTGAAAGTTAATAATCATTCTTCCACGAAAATTTAAATTAACTAATTTAATGGACTCGAATATTGATATCATGCATATTCCTTACACGCAATATCCATTAATTACTGGGAAAAAAAGTCTCCTTAATTAGGAGTAAGATAATTTAAAAAGCTATCAAATTATTTTGAAATTGATGATTTAAGTTTCTAGCTAGGAGCTATTTACTAGGATGGATGGTGGATGCATTTGAAGACCTCAAAAGTTGGATTTTATATACATCAAATATTTTGTTCTTTTAAATGCGGATTAATTCTACATTCTCTCATATAGAATTCGAAAAATATTATGTTATATGGTCTAATTTTTATTACGTTATAATTTGTGATCTTTCAGTTCAATTTATATATTTCAAATAGCTGAAATTCGATGTTAGGTTTTGATTTAAGTATCAACTTCAAATTTAATGTGATTCAATGCTCATTTTAAATATTTAAGAAATTATAGTTATCTTTAATGCTTAAGTGATATTTAAATTAATTATTTCGGGTGTTCAATTTCATGATATCGACTTTGTATTGTTAAAGATTGTGAGGCAAACATAATGTCATTTGAGTGATTATTGATCGGATGGAGTCAAAATATTTCTTTATATTTTTTTCAAAAACTTTCAATCTTCAATGAAATAAATTCTTTTATGTGTAATAAAATCAAAGGAATTGATTTTCAAATTCAAATTAAAAATGTTAGATGGTTTTCCCTATTTTTTGCAACCCTTCATTTTTCTTTTTCTGGACAAAAAGAGCTCTATTGACGGACGTAGCTTTTGAGTTATAAATTCAATCAAATTCAATATTTTTAACGTGACATACAAATATGTATATAAAAAATTTACAAAATTTCAATAAATATTAGATTTTATTAAATGTTAGTTTGAAACGTTCAATCGTATTGATGGTACGGATTTAGTATGAACGAACTTAATTAAAAAAGGTTACATAAACAATGAGCATTCATAAATCTGCTTGGAATTGAAAAGCAAAAAAAAAAAATGAAATTTTGAAGTTTAATAAAAGCTCCCTAGATTATACATATGAGACACACTAAACTCTCCAGAAACAATTTTTTCTTCTCCTTTTATGAACACATGTAGTGAAAAGACAATTAGCAAATACTTTTATCAATTCTATCTTTTTTTTTCCAATATCCATGAATTAATTCTTAAATATAATTAACTAAAATAATGATTAAATTTTTTAAAAAAATAGAGCTTGTTGAACGAGTTAATAAGCAAATATCCTCGACACATTAACTCGACTACTAAAAAGAAACGAAACAGCTTCTACCGAAATTAATACTAGTAAATGTAATAACTAAGATAAAAGACCTAATAATCCTAAATTAACTACTCCCTTCGTTCTTTTGCTTGACATATCACTTAAAAAATAGTAAATAAAATGATAATTTAGTTGAATATAATAAATTTAATGCTTTAAAAAATACATTGAGAGATGACTATATTTAATAATAAGGATATATAAGAAATTAGTAGTCTGTTTAAGTCAAGCTTTCGAGGTCAAAGATGCTAAGTTTTCCAATAAGTACGTTTTAAAAAAAAAAAATATTTGATCAAAATTTTGGGAGAAAATAAGTATTTCTGAAGAGTAGTAGAAAATGTTTTTCAGAAGCTTTAAAAAGTATTATTTTCTATAAAACAACTTTTTATGAAAAATATTTTGATAAAAATATACTTAGAAGCACTTTCAAAAAGTTTGGTCAAACACAAATTGCTGCTCGATAACGTATTTAAAATTTATTGGTCAAACACAAAATGTTTCTTATCAAAAGTACACATGAAGTACTATTAAAAAAATATATTTTTCAAAATAAGCTAATTTTAGAAACTTGACCAAACAGGGTGTTAAAAAACCGATAAATTATCTCTTAATTTTCTAAATCGAACAAGTAAAAATGGACATCTATTTTTAATATAGAAGATAAGTAAAGTGGATGAGGAGAGCATCATTATTCTTCCTCCGTCCATCTTTATTTATTTAGTATTAATTTGACACACCTCTTAAGAAACAAATAAATAGAATAACAATTTTATTATATCACTACTTGAATATAATAAACTTAATCGATCTTTGAAAAATAACCATAAGGGTAAATAAAGAAACTAAATTATAAAGTATTATCTTAATTTTTAAATTAAATAAATAAAAATAAATAATTATTTTAATATAGTAGAGAATTAAAATAGGCAAAAATAAGTATTATTGAAATAATACCATAAAATTAGTTGTCTGCGAGGAGCTATAAACTGCAAAATGTGCGACTAATTAATAATGTTAGAAAAAGTCAAATATAACTTCATGGAGAAATGTGTAATTTGAATATTTTCTTGTTTTTTATTTTAATTATTAAATATATTAAAATAAATATAAATTTATTGTTAGTTTCAAAACATGAGAGATAATTGCCTATATTTTTTAATTCTACCCACGATGCTTAAAGTCATTCTAAAATATGAAAATATTATTATTGTATATCTTAAAATAATAGGATTATATTAGTCAAATTATCATCTTAAGGTTGTATAAATTTTATCCTACCAATTAAAATAGAACAAGGAGTAATTTCAAACAATTTAATATTTCAGCACATGGGAACCCTAGCTTCGCAAAATAAGGTTTTTGGCCTTTTCTTATTTGAATAGAAAAAAATGAGTTTTTTAAATCTCTTATGTGTAAAAATTAATTATCTCTTATGTGTAAAAATAAAAATTTATTATAATTTTTTTTATAAAAAGCTAAAAAATAATTTCTCCCAATAAATTAGACAAATAATTTTTATATTATTGTTATCATTAAATGATATATAAAATATTATTAATTATTTAAAACATAATTTATAAGAGTAATTTAGTAAAACTGCACCTTAATATATTAAACCACATTATATTTCTAACTCGTGGGAACAATCTTAGTAAAGTCAATTTAGACATTAATATAGTCCAAGTGGGAGAAATTTCCTTCGCCCAATATTTTAATTTTAATTTAAGCAGAATATATAAACGTTTCGCTAGACTTGATATATATTTTTTTAAATTCTCACTAACCTATTAATAGTCTTAATTAATTATCTTTCTAAATTTATTTATTAAGTATTAATTTTGGTGGGCAGGGCTCTGTAAATGTCTCAGCTCCACAAACTTGACGTATTTTCTTCTTAATTCCCTCTAAACTATCAGTAATTAAGACTATCGATAGTTTGGAAGAAATTTAAAGAAAAATACATAATTAGAGGGTCTTTAATATTCTACCTTTTGATTTATTAAGCCAAAAATGACTTTACTTTTGCCAATCTAGAATATTCAAAAGACACATTTTATGATGAATATTTATCTTATAATTATATTTAAGAACTATTTAGATATTAAAATTAAAAATATATAAATATACAAAACTCGCCAGCTGAAAACTCTGGATTTTAATTAATTCCGGTATTTTTCATGTGCCTAATGTCAAAAGTCAAGTTGCTGAATAAATATTTTCCGTAACTGCTGAATAAATATTTTGTTTTCGTAACTGCTGAATAAATTTAAATAACTCAACTTACAAGTGGCACTATAAGAAAAAAAAATTCTATAAATATGGATGATTTGAAGGGGTTATAGACATAAGCAATTTCACTTCTTTCCCCTCATAACATGATAGCTCATTCTTTCTCATTCTCATTTAGAAAATCCTTTTCTATTCCTTCAGCCCGAAAAATGATAGGTAACCTTCAAATTCTCTCTGTTTACTCTTTTCATTTTTTGGCAAAATGTTACTCCCATGAACGCTAGTAAATTTTCTTCATTGTGTTTCTAAATACTCACAGATATAATGTTACCAGAAATATTTACCCTTCAAATTCTTCAACTTATTCGTCTATCTAGAATAATAACAAAACCCCAGATGGACAAATTCTTCACATCCCCTGTTCATCGTCTCCCCTAGAAAAGAATCAAATCAAGCCTGTCATTATTTGTGTTAAAAAATTTAGGCTTGCAAATTAAAATAAAAGTGGTGGCCATGACTATGAGGGCATCTCATTTGGAGTCTAAAACCCATTTGTCATGTGATTTAAGCAATCTTGATGATATCAAGATTGATTTTTAAAAGAAAGGGACTGTTTGGGTTTCTGGCGGGGGCCACCTTGGTCAACTTTACTATGCAATTGCTAAAAAAAGTAAAGTTCATGGTTTCTTGGAGGTGTGTTTGTTTGATGTTGGCGCTGGAGGGATTATTAGTGGTGGAGGATAGGCACTCTGATGAAAAATTCAGGATTGCAGCTGATAATGTTGTAGATGCCCGAGTAATGGATGTGAATGGAAAAATTCTTGGTAGGAAGAAAATGAAAGAGGACTTGTTTGGGCAATAAGAGGAGATTGGAGGAGCAAGTTTTGGCGTCATTTTAGCATGGAAACTCAAACTTGTTCCTGTTCCGGAGAAGGTTACTGTTTTCACAATTTACAGGAAGTTAGATGGTAACCAAGACCTCCTCCAAAAATGGGAAAACATCGCACATCAACTACACGATGAATTACTTATCGGAAGTAATTATACAAAATGATGGAACGGGAATGACAAGTATGTTGAAATAATCTTTCAAGCACTATATCTTGGACCAGTTGATGAGTTAATTCCGTTGCTCAAAGAAAAATTCCCTGAATTTGATTTGGAGAAAAAGGATTGCTTCCAAGAACCCGTTGTGGATTGTAGTAACGGACCTTGCATTAAAAAGAATGTCGCGATCTTCTTTTTGGATTGGATCAGTTTTGTATTTCTATGGCAGGAGAACTAACGATTCGCTTGAAGTTCTGGTAGATAAGAGTATTCCAACACAAAGAATTATTTTAAACCCATCTGATTTTGTGAAGACCCAGTTCCGCAAAAGATTGGAAAATGGTAGAGCGTGTTCTTGGAAGAAGAAAGACCCCAAATGATAATGGGCATTAGGTGGGAAATTAGATGAAGTATCGGAATCTGAAATTTCATTCCCTCATAGAAAGGGCAATTTATATAATATTCAATACTTGGTCAACTGGAGCGATAATAGTGAGAGCATATCAAGCCAAAAGATATCATGGATGAGGAAAGCTGTACAAGAAAATGAGACCATATGTTGCAAACTCTCCAAGAACTGCTTATGTGAATTACAGGGATCTTGATTTTGGAACAAATCAAGAGGACTTCACAACTATTCAAGGCCAAAATATGGGGTGAAAAATATTTTAATGGCAATTTTAAGAGGCTGGCTCAAGTGAAGAGTCAGGTGGATCCCAACAATTTCTTCAGAAATGAACAAAGTATTCCACCTTATCATGCTGATAGCTGAAGAAAACTAGATCCAAGTTGTTTGAAGTAGTTTATGAAGATTAATCCCTTCTTTTTTTCGAATGCAATGAATGTATGAGTATGTCCAAGACAGTCAACTTTATCACATCTTAATTTGCATCAAAATTGAACTGTTTTATATTACAACTACTCCATGTCAGGAAAACTTCGAGAAAATAGTAATAGGACATCAATTTATGAAACAGTAATTAATGTAGAGTATTGTTTAAACACTACTCCCTCTCGAGTCACTTACTAACATAAATACATTCGATCCCAAAGGTTTGAAAGTATACAAATTATTTAGTTCCAATCTCACACTCATCATTATCAAGCATCAACTTGATCATATAAGTTAAATTCACTCGCCAGAGGATAAACAACTCACCAAATTTTTAGTAGTTAATTAATGTACATTCTTAGTGTTATTTATGACTTATCATGGTAAATTAATATGTTTTGTGTAAACACCTAGTACGGATGAAGTGTTTGCCAAATTCATATTTTGAAGATCTCAGGGTTTACTATACACTATTTTGGCACAGATAATGCATTCCTTCACCAACCTGCGTGCACAAATTTTCTTTAACAATTTTAGATTTATTGGTTTAATTTGCCTCTCCTTTCCAGAATTTTAGCCGACTCGTTGTTTATACCCACCCTCTATTATTACTCTCTCCCCCTCATATTATCTATAACTTTTTCTAAAAATAAGTATCTCACATTATTTATTATTTTAAAAGTTCAAACCTAATTTAATTAAATTTTTTTCTCATTTTTAGTTTTTAATATAGTTTTACTGAAAATTATAAAGTACATGATTATTGAGCAAACAGTTAATGGAGAAAGATTATAAACTTAGATATTAATAAGGTTAAAATAATTCTAGAAAAGACTACTAATATAAGGCAAAAGAACGGAAGATAATTTGGAAACTTAAAGAATATTATTTATTTATTTTCCTCCAGTAAAGTTGATAGGATCAGAATCAACTCTTAGTACGTAGTATTATCTTTAACTTTTTCAACTATTCAGAAATGAGTAAATTGTGTTTATATTAGTCAACGTTTTCTTGTACTTTACAATGGTTTTAGATCTGGTTATAAGTTCTTTCTTCTTCTTCTTTAGAAGACAGTCAAACAGTATAGAAACAAATGAAAGCCCACACATTATTTTCCAAAATCAAAACTAAAACCAGTTCTCTCAAACTCAATCCAAACAACTACCAAAGTAGAAGAATCAATTGTTAGATTTATTCTCTTACCACCCAAAAAAAAAAAAATTAACATTCTTCTTATTTCACTTACTTTAGTTCACCTGTCGTTATTTCTCAATATTTTTAAATTTATGGGTAGACAATTATAAAAATTGTAACAAATAATGGATATGAACTTACAAATTTAAAATATATTAAGTTTAACATTAAAAATTTTAAAATTAAATTCATAAAATTAAAATTTTGAATCCATCTCTATTTGGGGATGACTTTTTATATGCCAAAACCTTCATAATTAAGGTAAGTTCGGTGTAGAAGGAATAATTTGGCGCAATATCATATGCCAAAATATACAATTTAAAGCAATTAACCATACAAAGC
Source organism: Datura stramonium (assembly GCA_018107945.1). Classification (NCBI taxonomy): domain Eukaryota; kingdom Viridiplantae; phylum Streptophyta; class Magnoliopsida; order Solanales; family Solanaceae; genus Datura; species Datura stramonium. The sequence continues at coordinate 20,276 of JACEIK010014058.1, forward strand.
TGAAAGCTGGTATAAATAACGACCTAATAAAATGTGAAAATGTTTGAAAAAATTGCATTATAAATACAGGTTATGCGGTCAAGTAATATTTAATGGTCCTCTAGATTCATGTCAAGTGTACTATAAAATAATCTATGATTGAGATTCATTTAAATTTTCATACTCATCGAAAAAAATAAAAAAAAATAAAATAAAATAAACTAATAACATCATTAACCTACAAAAATAACTCCAAAGTTTCTTTCCTTTTCTTAAAAGCTATACTTTTATGTTTAAATTGAAAATTAGATATATTACTAAAGCTCGTATTATTATTACTCGCTTGGACAATGGTAAAGTATTGTATTACTAAAGTTGAGTTATAAAAAAATAGCACTGAATACATTTTTTATGAGGAATTCATTATTTTCTTTTCTTTAAATGAAGTATATTTATATTGATTTAGTAAAATATTGTTGTAGACATGACAATATTTGACACTAAATACAGAATAAAGATGAATACTTATTTTGTATTCTAATGTGTTAATGTAAAATTTATTTCAAAAGTTTAAAGGGAGGATCACCATCATGAAATTCTTTATGAATATGATAAAAAGTGAAAAAATTATATAATTAAGCAAATCTTACTACATATTTACAATATATAACTATACTTTTAAAAAATTACAAAAAATAGTAAAATAATTACACAAATAACTTTGTCATGGTTACCATGTATCAACCTTTTACCTTCTCTCTCAATCCCAATACCCATATTTTGCTCCATTTAAAACATCATTTTTCAGAACTCTTCCAATATTTTCTTCGATTTTCCCTCTCACGATTTTCATCCATTTTTCTCTCTCAAGATCCTCTCCATTATTTGCATGATTCTTGTGTAAAAGTTTTTACCCTTTTTATTGTGTATTTCATTTATCTTACTTCATACATCTTTTCTAACATCTCAAAATTTTAGGATTTTTATCTAAAGATACTAATCTTGCTTAAAAATTACAGACAAATCATCTTCTAGAAGACTAACCGAAGGGCGATTGTGGGTTCCGTTGGCAAAGCTGTAACGGTGAAGATAAATCTTGGTAACCGGCGAAGGTCACCATGCCGAAGAAATCAAAGCAAAATTTTAAAATAGTTCTTCTCCATTTTGACTTTTTGAGAAGATTGAAAACTAAAAAGTCAAAAGCAGATTCAGATAAAACACTTGACCTGCTATTTTTCTTTGATTTCACTGCACACTCGCAAAAAAATTGTAAAGTTCTCAAAAAAAAATAACGAGGCTGATTTCCTAGAATCAATTTGTGAAACAACGAGAGAAGATAAACGATGGAGGAGAAAGAAAGAGTTTTTTTTTTCAAGAAGGGCTTTTGGATACATGTATTAGTATCAGACTTTTTCAATTTTTCAATGAAACACATTACTTTATTTTAGGTAGTGAGTTTTTGATACATTAATAATGATATTCGTATTTTGATAATCCATAATTGTAATGCACCAATGTATTACTTTATGGGTATCAATATTTGTACCAATTGTTATTAGTATGTAACAATATTTTTCGGTGATACATAGATATGAAATTCTGCATATTTGCTTTGTGTATCACTTTAGAGATCTTTACCCATTGCCTTCCGTTGCCCATGTATCGGTATCTTGAATAAATTATAAGTGGGAAATTATCCTCATGTTTATCAGAGTGTATGACAATTGTATCAATTTTTATAAGACATATAATGTTATAAAATTTTGCAGATTATAGACTCTTTGATTGTGTATTTATTTTTAATATGTATGTATTTTGATGAAACACATAACTTTCATTTGGATGAATGAGTTTTGGTACATTATATCAATACGAGATACGTATCCAATTTACGAATATAGGTAGTTAAGTTTAGATATATGTATAGATCAAAATAGAGAAATTTTCTCCCATTAAATATGCAAGTTTAGTTAATTAGATATTAAATAGAGTCTAGGAGGAAATTAAGGATTTGAATTTAATGACATTGATTACGCAGAATCTATTTTGGTGTAACAAATGACATACATTAAGGGAGGGTTTAAAGGTTTGATATTCCCGATACAAGTCTACTTCTTATAGGAAACGGTATAAAAGTAAAAAAATCGCTATTTTGTGTAATTTTTAGTAAATATCGTTATTTTATGTAATTAATTTTAGGGACAATACAAGTCTACTTCTTATAGGAAACGGTATAAAAAAAGTAAAAAAATCGCTATTTTGTGTAATTTTAGTAAATATCGTTATTTTATGTAATTAATTTTAGGGACAGTGCTATTTATAAAAAATTCTCATAAAAAATTCCCAAGTACAATAGTTATTTGATGCATTTTGTCTAATTTTCGGTTAAAACATAAGAAGGCGTATCTTTTTTTTTTTAAAAAAAAAAAAAGAAACTTGAGTTATTTCTAGATTAATGGTCCCCTTAGTTTATTTTGTCAATTTTTTATTTTTTTGATGAGTATGTAACATTTAAATGGATCTCAATCATAATTTGTTTTATAGCATACTTGGCATGAACCTATAGGACCATTGAATATTACTTGACCATATAGTACTTGACCGGATCTTTTTTCATATAAATCATTCTAGTAAAGTTATTTCTTTTATATTAATAAAATCTGTTTTTGTAATTAAAAATC
>JACEIK010014059.1:0-22926 GCA_018107945.1 Datura stramonium
AATGTTTTATTGATAGATATTAGCTTACCACATGGTTTTGGAGTCGATACTCCCACTTTTAGCTTCTGGTATATTTTGAGCCAAGGCTCCCCATATTCAGATTTCAGACTATGCATGATATTACACTATCAGCTTCATTGAAAAATGATGGATTTATCTTCATTGAAAAGCGATAGAGAGCATTTGCATATTTTTGGGAGCAGTGTCTAGCACCGAGTAGGCTAGGGGTTTAGGAAAACCTTTGGTCTCAGAACTACGTGCCAACATAAGATTATCCAGTTACCTTGGGACCTCCCTAGTGAGCTTCCCCTACACCGAATGGGCCTTCATCTTGATATCTATATCATGGTAGCACCCTTAGCCCTGACAAGGATTTGGACGACTCTGCCCACTTGAGTGTAATAGTTGGGGTCATGTAAGCTCTATCGTAATACTATTGGTTATATGGAGAGTCTCTCATTGTTCCTCATAATTTCAGTTATGCATGTTCATCATTTATGATAATATATTTTCAGCAGGTTTGACCCAATGATCAGTTTATCAGTTTTACTTATTAATATTAGTTCAGCTTTGGGTCATTCGATTTAGTTATGAGGTTCAGCTTATGTCTATTCATGTTTTCAAATTACAGCATGCAGTCCTTACTCTTAGAATCTTATAATGATATGATTTAGGTTATGCATTTTTTTAGTTTATACTTTGCCTATTTTACTTACCTTGCATACTCAGTATATTCCAAGTACTGACTGAATACTCTATGCTATATCATTTCATGATACAGGCTTAGACGTTCAAATTCAATATCGCCGCTAGCCAGTTTCTAGAGTTCAACCCAGACAACTTGTTGGTGATCCTCATCCCTTGAGGACTTTCAGTTAGTTGAGTTGTTGTCATTTTATGTTTTGGACTTATAGTGAGCTAGTTGGGGTTGTTGTCCCATCAGCTCGTCAGTTTGTTAGAGGCTTATCAGACATAAAGTTGTATATTCAGCTTCGAATTCAGTGTTTTAAGATTTTCGTTATTTAAATGATTTATTATTTATACTTCCGCTATTTTAGAATATAGTTTTCTACTTTATGTATGTTGAGATTTAACTTTCATGTTCATGCCATGGGTCGACTTGGAGCCATTTATGGTTCTAGGTTCTGTGTCTAGATCCGGGCCTATGTTCGGGTCTTGAAAAACTTGGTATCAGAGCAAAGGTTCTGTGTGTTCAAGGGTGTCAAAAATCCGCGTTAAGTAGAGTCATTTTCATCGGTGTAAAGCACGCCACACTTATGACGAAGAGGCCACGAAATGTTTTAGGAAATTTCCATTCTTTCATGATCTACATCATTCAATGAAGTATCTCTCTATCCTTCGTGCTATACACATTTGTATAATAACGCCTCCCCTCTGAGTTAATGGAAGGAGGAACGACAACGGAAATGGAAATGGCCACGAGGATGGAAAAGGAGATGGGCACAATCAAGCCCCACTAGCCCCAGCGGATCATGTGCCCGAGTAGGTTGCCCATGCTGAGTTTAAGGCAGCTAACTCCACTCCACAAGTCTGGAAGCCTCTACTACACTGATGAGTTACTAGGAATTACCCCCCAGCTAACACCTAAAGTCTGAAAACTAAAACATAATGAAATAGAAAACATAGATCGTGTCCTCAAGAGATTGAGGACTCACCACAAGCAGCTGAGATGGAAATGAAGAGTATCTAACCACGCGGTTGAGTTTGGAAACCTGAATCTATATCATGAAATGATATAGCTCATAAAGTATGTGGTCAGTACTTGCAATGTACTGAGTATGCGGGAAGCCTAAATAAACTAAAACATGCAAGTATACAAGAAAAAGGTAAATTGAGTACATCATTGAACATATAACTAAGCTAAAATATAATGACCCTATATGAGATATACATATATATATATATTTGACATGAAGCTTTCTTTTAAAAAAAACATTTACTAAAGCATACTCAGACTGATGCATAAGGGTCATGTACTGTACATATGCTGAATACTGAAGTTGTAATTGATATCATATACTATACTAACAATCTGCTGATAATTGAGACTGAATTATACTAAATCTAATTTAAACTGAAGTCTGAATCTATACAGAGTTGAGCTGAAGTTATATCATTGACTGAGCTAAGGGAGACGTTCTCTTCTATGGAGTATCCCTGACTGACTAAGGGAGACTTGCTCTGCTATTGAGACTCCCTAACTAAACTAAGGGAAACATTCTCTGGTAATAAGAATCCCTGACTGAACTAAGGGACACATTCTCTGCTAATGAGAATCCTTGACTGAGCTAAGGGAGACCTTCTCTACTAATGAGAATCCCTGACTGAGCTAAGGGAGACATTCTCTGCCATGGAGAATCCCTAACTAGACTGGGGAAACATTCTGACTGACTGAGGAAACATTCTCGGCTATGGAGAGTCCCGATAAACTAGAGCATGGACGACACTAGTCTAATGTCATTCATCTAGTCTAAGTTACTTCAGCTAATCAGAGACATGAGCGTTCAACTAATTAAATCATACTGAATTCATTTAAAATCTAATCAAGGCTACTTTCTACTATCAACAAGCCCATAGGTCTGAAAGATCATCATAATGTTTTATCATCACAATTCATATCATCATAGTCCCGAAAATAGAGTTTAAATCATACGTTCTACATGCATGAAACATCTATAGGATCAGATCATACTTTACACGCATCCACAACATTAAAAGTCCGAGTTTATAGCATATGACATATATCTTAGGTTCATGTAATATCCATAGGTCCAAGTCATACTTTAACATATACACGAATCATAGTGAAGGCATATCCATGTTTCAAATCCACCCAAGCCCATAAGTTCCAATCATACCTCAACGCATCTATTAAATCATATATTTTAGATTTACAGAAAATCCTTATGATTGGCTCATTCTTTAAACATATATAATGAGTTCATGGTAAAAGCATGTGAATAATTAAAGAAAACCCATTTGATTTCTAGGCTAACTCATGGTGAAAATTCTATAATCATGATATTACCATATCAAGTACATAATTCGAGATCTTGAAAGTGATTTCGTAAGCATACATGACTATCAATCATGATGGGTCTTAGAATTCATAGGAGGTATATGAGAATTCATCCATAAATCAACCCTAGAACATGCTTTTCTAGAAAATCAAGGAATTTGGATTTTAGTATCAAGAATTGGGACAAAAGGATGGAAGGAGATCCTTGTTGAAGTCCCACATACCTGATTATAAGGAATCCCCCATTTGAATATGAACCTTGAAGACCTTGAAGAAGCCCTAGGTGATCCTTGAGTCTTGAGAGAGAAGAGGAAGAAGAGTTTATGGGAGGTTTTTGGGTGGAATGAGGGATTAGCTAGGAAGGACCCTTAAATTTGTCCCATCTGGTACCCAAAACGACGCCACATAGGAGTTAGAAGCTTAGGATTTTACAAAAACACCCTTAAAATTTCAAAGGAAAAAGGACCCTGCTAGTCCTCACGAGGGACATCATGACTCGTGAGGTGCTGGATGAGTCATGAGTCAAATTCGTGAAGTCTACTGGGATTTCCATGAAATTTTGCCACTTAACGAGTCGTGAGGTGACTTAGCGGGTCACTTGACCAGTCGTGAAGTCCCCTATGAAAATGAAGTTTTTCAACAATTTTTTCCACTTAACGACTCTTTAGGTGATGTAACGAGTCACTTAACGAATCATTCTGTGATGCTGGTACAGTTTCACTAAATTACTCATAACTTTTTACTCGGAACTCCAATTGATGCAAGGTCAGATGTGTTGGAAAGAAGACTCAAAGGGATTAAATTTGATATATTTAATTACCCAAAAACACTTTGTAAAATGGGATCTCTAGTCGTTTGAAATTGACCCTTGCTAGAATTTGTATGAAAACTCAATCAGTAAGAAGGCTCTCAACTCAACTTTGTGCTAGAAGTTCCTTATGACCTTAATTTGTATCCATTTCACTTATAACACTTGAGGATTGATATTAAGACCTAGTATCCATATAATTCATTGGGCTCATACCTATCCATACATCTAGAACGGTTCCAAACTAAGCCCAAAAGTCCGGGGCATTGAAATATCTCAACTCACTAGTTTTGGGTCTAGTATTAGAGACTTTTGGGGTGTTACAATATCTCCCCCTTGGGAAAATTTATCCTTGAATGTGCGCAAACATACTAAAAAGCTGGGGAAAGGAACTTCCATCCCAATTACTGAACATTCGATGCTGAAAAATGACGGAGTGATTGAGCTTAGAGGCTAGGGGAAGAGCTGTAATCTCGAGAACTGAATACTAAGGGCTGAATGCTAATGGAGTATCTGAATCCGAAAAGAACTACATCTCTGAACTAAATTTCTGAATCATACATTCATTCTAAGACATGACAGGGACCGAAAGACATGAAACTGACATGGAACTAGATCTAGTACTGGGGAGGAACTATTTCCTCATATTGGAACTGAGCCGGTAAGGATTGAGATATCGTTCTCAACCTACTTCCTAATACTAAAATAGCAATTATGGTATCTAGTTTGATTGAAAGTAAGGGACTCATAAGCACAAATCATTCATGACATTTAAAAATGAGCACATACATGAGGTAAACTGATCTACTGAGCTAGTAAAGCAACTTCTAAAGACTGATTTCGAGCTGAGCATACTAGAGGAAATGAGTTAACATGCATAGCTATTTTGACATGAAGTTGAGATTTAAGGATTCATAGATGAGACTGGCATCGGTGTCTGAAGCGGTCATCTAGAAATTCTGGAATCTGCACTTTAGAATTGGTAGAGCGTAGCTTCAATTGAAACATAAGAGAAACTATCTGAATCTGAAGGGATTGGCATACCATGGTTGTTAGGGCTGGGACTCCCCTACTAGTACACTCAATATTTGACTTAGTCTCATAGACCCACGATCTCCCCCTTAGCTTAAAGCCATCATTTTAAGGCTCCTGAATCTCTCTTAAGGTTAGGGATAAACCACTAACTCTTGACCTCTCCTCCACCTCTAGCATTCACTGTAAACCTCATACCCACAGCTATTTCACACCATACATCGACAATATCTTCTCAACAAACATCACAAGAGTTTCTATTCAATACTGGGGTTCTAGGGCTAGCAACATGCAAAGAGTAACACGACAAAATTCATAACATACCTGTGACTACATCTGCCGACTTGCCCTTATCTGATGTGCTGCCAAGGCGTAGGAGCAGTTTTGATGATGTCTGCCACCTGTGCTAGATGATGCCCCCTACTAAAATGGGCGGTTCACAGGAGCTACTAAAGAGGTGGTTGAGGCTCTACGCTCGCCCCGCTTAGCTACTGTGCAATCTCAGTGCTTATGACCCAACTTGCCACACCTAAAACAAGCATCTGAGCCTGCCGTGCGTTCTTCCAAATGGTGCTTCACATAGCTCTTACAAGATGGATAGGTAATCTCCCTTACCCTGGATCCGTACAGAACACTAGCTGTCAAAGATGCTGGGGTTGATGATCTCTATTTAGAGTATGAGTGGTGTCCACCACTCGACCTTTGAAGGAAAAACTCTAAATCTCCTGTCCTAGCCCTCTTGGCCTCTCTCTCTTTTTCCTTCACCCGTTTCGCTTTTATTTATTGAGAAAATATCACCAAACGTGGAAAGTCTATGTCTTTGTGCAACATGGAGGTCCTACACTCTTTGACCAAGGAGTCTGACACTCCGTTCATGAACCTGCTCACACGAGCCCTCTGATCGACTACCATCTGAGGTGCATACTTGTAAAACTGGGTAAACTCCAATGCATACTCCTGGATAGTCACGTTGTTTTGTCTCAAGTTGATGAACTATGCCGCCTTTGCCTTCCTCAACCCTGTAGGTAAAAACCTGTCCAAGAACATAGTCATAAACTCATCCCAACCCATGGGGGCTGCTCCAACTCCCCGACTATCTCTCCACTAAAAAAACCATGTGTGAGTGACTCCTTTCAGTTGGTAGGAGGCTAAGCTTGTTCTCTCCATTTCCGTCACCCCCATAATTCGGGTGATCTTCTGGATCTCCTCTAAGAACTCATATGGGTCCTCATCCACCTTTGACTCTAAGAATTCGGGCGAATTCATTCTAAGAAAGTCTCTTACCTTAGCCTCCGCCACGTTCCCATTCTAGGGAACATGAGCCATCACCTGCTGATTAATCTGGGTGGTCATGGCCTGCGCCAATATGTGAAAGGCTGCCCTGAACTCGGTATGAGTAACATGGTTGTCTATCGGGTTCGCTGGGGCTGGTGGAGCTTTCTGGCGCCCATTACCATTTCTTCTTCCATTCACTCGTCTGGGAGGCATTATCTGTGAGTGCGTAAAGCATGAGTCAGGAGAGGAACTGTTAGAGTTTCATACTCTATACACGATAAGAATCATGAAGAAAAGGGAACATTCCTAAAACATCTTGTAGCCTCTTCATCATAAGTGTGGCGCGTTTCACACCCATGAAAAATACTCTACTTAATGAGGCTTTTAGAAACCCTAGGACACTCTAACCCTTGGCTCTGATACCAAATTTGTCACAAACCGAACATAGGCCCCAATCAAGACACGGGACAAGGAACCTCGAGAGGCTCCAAGTCGACCCATGGAATGATCCTAGCATAACATTAGCAAGACAAAAACTAACAAAATAATAACTGAGTGGAAGCTAACTAAAAGAGTCTAATTAAAATCCATAAGAACAAATGAAGCAAAACACTGATATAAAGCTAAATCTGTCTATACAAGTCTGGAGCCTCTACTACCTTGATGAGTTGCTGGGAATTACCCCCAGCTAACTCCTAAAGTCTGAAAACTGAAACATAATGAAATAGAAAACATAGATCACATCCTCGAGGGATGAGGACTCACCACAAGCAGTTGAGATGGGAATGGAGTGTATCTAACCACACGGCTGAGTCTAGAAACCTGAATCTATATCATGAAATGATATAACACATAAAGTATACGGTTAGTACTTAGAATTTACTAAATATTCTTCAATAAATGTTTTTTTCAAAAGAAAGCTTCATGTCAACATATATGTATATATATGTATATTTCAGATAGGGTCGTTGTACTTCAGCTAAGTTATATGTTCAGTGATGTACTCAGTTTATCTCTTTCTTGTATACTTGCATGTTTTAATTTATTTACACTTCCCGCATACTCAGTACATTCCAAGTATTAACTGCATACTTTATGTGCTATGTCATTTCATGATATACATTCAGATTTCCAGACTCAGCCACGTGGTTAGGCACGCTCCATTCCCATCTCAACTGCTTGTTGTGAGTCCTCATCTCTCGAGGATGTGATCTATGTTTTTTATTTCATTATGTTTCAGTTTTCAGACTTTAGGAGTTAGATGGGGGTAATTCCCAGCAACTCATCAATGTAATAGAGGCTTTTAGACTTGTATAGACAGATTCAGCTTTATATCAGAGTTTTGTTACATTTGTTCTTATAGATTTTAATTAGATTCTTTCAGTTAGCTTCTGCTCAGTTATGATTCTGTTAGTTGTTGTCTTGCTAATGTTATTCTATGATCATGCCATGGGTCGACTTGGAGCCTTTCGGGGTTCCTTGTCCCCTATCTCGATCCAGGCCTATGTTTGGGTCATGACAGGGTGATGGGAGAGGAAGGTGTAGACTTAGCCTCTATTAATTGAAAGGGGTAGATCATATTTGGTACAGGCAATGGAAGGATAGCCGGGGAGTTGGAGCAGGTCTCGTTAGTTGGAATGAGTTTCTCACTGTATTTCTAGACTAATTCTTTCCCAAGAGATGAGGGAAATCAAGGCAGATGAGTTCATGAATTTGAGACAGAATAATATGACAGTCCAGGAGTATGCTATAGAGTTGACCTGGATGTATAAGTATGCACAAGAGATAGTGGCCAATTAGAGGGCTCGGGTGAGCAGGTTTAAGAATAGGGTGGCATATTACTTGGTCAAGGATTGTAGGACCGCTATGCTATATCAGGACATTGACTTCTCTCGATTAGTCTTGTATGCCTAGCAGATGGAGGCGGTGAAAATGAGGGAAAGGGAGAGAGAGAGCCCAAGAGGGCTGGGACAAATAATTTTGGGTTCTCCCAACACAAGTCTGGTGATGGACATCGTCAGCAATCCCACCAGAGGTCATCAGCCTAGCACCGTCATCAGACAGCGTGCCATCCAAGTATAAGGGTGATTAGAGGGGATGGGCATTAGGCTCTCGAGGTCAGGGCAGCTAGATGGTGGAGCCCAGTATTCTAGTTTATGACAGGTGTGGTAGGAGGCGCACCGATCAGTTCTTAGCAGGTTCAGGGGCATATTTTAGGTATGGGAATCCTGGTCACATGCTTAAATACTACCCTTCAACTAGACAGGGCCATGGTAGAGGTCGAGACCTAGCCACTAGTTAAGCATCTCTGCCAGCACACTCAACTCAGCAGGATGCATCCACTAGTGCCGGTGGTGATCAACGTCAAAATAGGTTTTATACCCTCTCATCTCGTCAGGAGTAGGAGGTCTCTCCAGATATGGTCACTGGTATGTTACAAGTATTTCATCTTGATGTTTATGCCTTGTTAGATCCAGGGGATACCTTATATTTTGTGATGCCCTATGTTGCTATTAGTTTCGGAGTCAGTCCTGAAATCCTATCAGATCCCTTCTCAGTTTCTACTCCACTCGGTGACTCAATTATAGCTTGACGAGTATATAAAAATTGCCCTGTCACAATCCTTCAGAAAGTCACCTCAGCAGATCTAGTAGAGTTAGATATGATAGATTTTGATGTTATCTTTGGCATGGATTGGCTACATGCATGTTATGCCTTAGTGAATTGTAGAATCCATGCGGTAGAGTTTTGGTTTTCGGGTGAGCCAGTCCTAGAATGGAAGGGTAGTTCTGTTGTGCCTGTAGGTCGCTTTGTTTCCTACCTCAAGGACAAAAAGATGATTTCTAAGGGTTGTTTTTACCATCTAATTCAGGTTAAGGATGCTACGTCTGAGACCCTAACTCTCTAGTCAGTTCCTATAGTGCGTGAGTATCCGAAGGTGTTCCCAGATGATCTACTCGGTGTCCCTCCTGAGCGGGAGATCGACTTTGGTATTGACCTTCTTCCTGATATGCAACCTATATTTATTCCTCAATACAAAATGGATCCAACTGAACTAAAGGAGTTGAAAGAGAAGCTGAAGGACTTCCTAGACAAAGGTTTCATCAGACCTAGCAAGTCACTATAGGGTGCACCAGTTCTCTTTGTTCGGAAGAAGGATGTATCTCTTTATATGTGCATTAACTACCGGTAGTTGAACAAGGTTGCAATCAAGAACAAGTATCCCTTCCCTAGGATTGATAACTTGTTTGACCAACATCAGGGTGTCAAGTGCTTCTCAAAGATAGATCTCAAGTCCGATTATCACCAGCTCCAAGTTAGGGAGAGTGAACCCAAAGACAGCCTTCAGGACTCGGTATGGTCACTATAAGTTTGTAGTTATGTATTTTGGACTAACGAATGCTCCTGCAGCTTTTATGGATTTGATGAACAGGATGCTCAAGCCATATTTAGACAAGTTCGTGATTATGTTCATAGATGACATTCTCATATACTCTCAGAGCGAGGAGGAGCATGCCGCTCATTTGAGGATTGTACTATAGATAGCAAGTGTGAGTTATGGCTGAACTCAGTAGCATTTTTTGGCCATGTGGCGTCACGTGAGGGTGTACAAGTGGACTTACAAAAGATAGAAGCTGTAAAGAATTGACCTATACTAGTTAATCCTTCGAATATCAGGAGTTTCTTAGGTTTGGATGGCTACGATAGATAGAAGGTTTGTTGAGGGTTTTTCATCCGTTTCAGCACCGTTGACTAAGTCGACCTAGAACAAAGTCAAATTTCAGTAGTCAGATGCATGCGAGAAGAGTTTTCAAGAGCTAAAGACTCGGCTCACTTCAGCCCCAGTATTGACCCTACCCGAGGGTACAAATAGATTTGTGGTGTATTATGATTCCTCTAGGGTTGGTCTTGGTTGTGTGTTGATGCAGCTTGACAAGGTCATTGTGTATGCCTCTAGACAACTTAAGACTCATGAGAAGAATTACCCGACGCATGGCCTAGAGTTGGTAGCGGTAGTGTTTGCATTGAAGATTTGGAGACATTATTTGTATGGAGTTCATGTATATGTGTTATGGGCCACAAGAGTCCTCTATATGTGTTTACCTAGAAGGACCTGAATTTGTGAAAAATGAGGTGGTTAGAGCTTCTCAAGGATTATGACATGAGTGTCCTTTATCATCTGGGAAAGGCCAATGTAGTAGCGGAGGCCCTTAGCAGGCTATCTATGGGTAGTGTTTCTCATGTGGAAGTTGGAAGAAAAGAGTTGGTGAAGATGTGCATCGGCTTGAACGATTAGGAGTTCATCTTGTTGATTCGACGGATGGTATTGTCATTGTTCAGAACGGTTCAGAATCCTCTTTAGTGACTGAGGTCAAGGCTAGACAAGATGAGGATCCTATTCCGGTAAAGTTGAAGGAAGCGGTTCAAAATCAGAAGGCAGAGATCTTCTTCCAAGGGGGAGATAGTGTACTTCAATATCAGGGTCATTTGTGTATTCCGGATGTAGATGACTTGAGGGAGAGGATGTTGCATGAGGCTCATGGTTCCCCATATTCTATACATCCAAGTGCCACCAAGATGTACCGTGACCTACGGGAAGTCTATTGGTGGAATGGCATGAAGAGGGACATAACTGAGCTTATGGCTAAGTGTCCGAATTATCAATACGTGAAAGTGGATCATCAAAGGCCCGGAGGTGTGCTACAAGACATTAGTCTCCCAACTTGAAAGTGGGAAGAGATAAATGTAGACTTCATTAAAGGGTTGCCTCGTACATATTGACAGTATGACTCTATTTGGGTTGTTGTAGATAGGTTGAGTAAAGAAGCTCATTTTCTACTAACCAAAACTACCGATTCAGCTGAGGACTGTGTTAAATTGTATATTTAAGAGTTAGTTCTGTTGCATGGTGTTCCCTTGTCCAGCATATCAGATAGAGGCACTTAATTTACCTTGCAGTTTTGGAAGTCGTTTCAGAAGGGCCTTGGTACTCATGGCAAGCTTAGCATAGCTTTTCACCTGTAGATGGATGGTCAGGCCGAGAGAACCATTCAAACTCATGAGGATATGTCGAGCATGTGTGATTGACTTCAAAGTTAGTTGGGATGATCATTTTCCTCTTATCGAGTTTGCTTACAACAACAGTTACCACTCCAGTATTCAAATGGCTTCGTTTGAGGCTCTTTATGGGTGGAGATGTAGATCATCTATTGGTTGGTTTGAGGTAGGTGAAGCTACATTAATAGGGCTAGATTCAGTCCATGAGGCTATGGAGAAAGTTTGACTTATAAGGGAAAGGCTGAAAACAACTCAGAATCATCAAAAGTCCTATGCGGATGTGAGGAGGAGAGAACTTGAATTTGAAGTTGATGATTGGGTGTTTCTAACAATTTCTCCCATGAAGGGGGTGATGAGGTTTGGGAATAAAGGGAAGCTTAGTCCTCGATATGTTGGCTCGTATAGGATTATGAGATGTGTTGGTAAGGTGGCCTATGAGTTGGAGTCGCTCGCGGAGTTAGCTTCCTTACACCCAGTCTTCCATGTATCACTCTTGTAGAAGTGCATTGGTGATCCTGAATTGGTTGTTTCGGTAGAGAGCATTGGTGTAAAGGATAGCCTTTGTTGTGAAGAGGTTTTGATTGAAATTCTTGATCGTCAGGTTTGGAAGTTGAGGAACAAAGAAGTAGCTTCAGTAAAGATTCTATGGAGAAATCAGCTTGTTGAGGGAGCTTCATAGGAAGCCGAAACAGATATGATGGCTAAATACCCGCATCTTTTCCCTTCCGGCTTAGTTCCAGCTTGAGGTACCAGTTTCCTCCTTAATACTCTATTCAGTTTCAGGTCTAGTTCATGTCCCTCAGTTTCATTTATGTCAGTGCTTGTGTATGTATGATTCGTGAATTCAGTTTAGTCATGTATCTCGGTCTGGATTCAGTCACTCCATCAGTTCTCAGCTTTAGATATTTAGTATTTGGGATGGCAGTTCCTTTCCACAGTTATGCAATATGTTTAACAACATTCGAGGATGAATGTTCCCTAGGGGGAGATATTGTGATACCCCAAAGGTTCCTAAGACTAGACTCGGGATTTGAAATGTGATTAGTAGAAAAATATTTAAAAATGACTCAGAACAACTCGTGGTACAAGTCGTGGGAAGGAGTAACGAGTCATGGTATCACTCATGGTCAGAATCTGCAGCATGAAGCCTTTTAATAATGAGTCAAGGTACAACTCATGGGAACATGTCACAAGTCGTAGGATGAGACGTGGTCAGTAGTCGTAAGGGATCTTTTCTGCACCAATTTGGAGGGAACGAGTCAAGATACAACTCGTAGGGTGAAACCATAAGTCGTGGCCTGCACGTGTGAGGGGGAACTAAGGATCTTGGAAGCGTTGACCATGGGTGGACCTAACGACTTGTAGGTTGGTGCCAGGAGTCGTGGTTTGACCCATGGAAAACATTAGAGAAGTCAAGGAAAATCATTGGTGACTACGGATGGTACCATGAGTCTTAGTCTAGAGGTACAACATGTGGTGTGAGTCGTGACATCCGGTAGAGTAGAATTTTTTTCAATTTAAGTAAGGACATTTCCGTAATTTCTAAGCTCCTAAGCCCTAAACTACGTTGTTTCAATCTCAGTTAGGAGGATTTTAAGAGGGTTTATCCTATCCTAACCTATTTCCTCCCCATGCATGCAAGTTTAGAGATTCCCAACGGAGATCAAGTCTAGAATTCGTCAAGTGCTTCTCAAAAACTCTTGGTCTTTCAAGGAAGGGTATAGAATTAGATTACCCAGGTATGTAGGGTCATGAATGATAGTTTCCCTTCACTCTCATGCCCAAATTCCATCTCAAATTCATGAATTCAAGTGTATGATTCTATGGGGTCTTAACCCAATTCATGAAATTCTCTATGTTTAATTCATGGGTCGATCCCCTTCATGTTTCAAATGATGTTTTAAGATTCATGAACAATTTTGATGTGCAAATTGATTATAAATTCATGATTTCAAGTTTTAGAAGAATTTTGCCCAATTATGCAAGTTTCATGAAAAAGTCAAGTTTATGATCTATGTTTTTCAAGTATGATGAGATATCTTGCATGAAAGAGTGTTCATGATTTACCCTTGTATGAATCCATTATTTTTACTTCCAAGTCTATCTCAAGTATGTTAAAGTTTTGGGCAAGCCCACATGAATTAAGTATGTTTTCATGATTCAGTCCAGTTTTATAATATTAGCTTATCACATGGTTTTAGAGTCAATACTCCCACTTTCAGCTTGTGGTATATTTTGATCCAAGGCTCATAATATTCAGATTTCAGACTATGCATGTTATTACACTATCAGCTTCGATGAAAAATTATGGATTCAGCTTTGTTGAAAAGCTATGAAGAGCATTTGCATATTTTTGGGAGCAGTGTTTATCACCGAGTAGGCTAGGGGTTCAGGAAAACCCTGAGTCTTAGAATTACGTGCCAATGTAGGATTATCCAGTTACCTTGGGACCTCCCTTGTGAGCTTCCCTTGCCCTGAATAGGCCTTCAACTTGATATTGATATTATGGTAGCGCCCTTAGTATTGGCAAAGCTTTGGACGACTTTTCCCACTTGAGTGCAATAGTTGGGATCACGTATGTTCTATCGTGATACTGTCAGTTATATGGCGAGTCTCCCATTGTTCCTCGTGATTTCAGTTATACATGTTCATCAATTATGATAATATGTTTTCAGTAGGCTTGACTAAATGATCAGTTTATCAGTTTTACTTATGAATATTAGTTCAGCTTTTAGTCATTCGATTCAGTTATGAGGTTCAGTTTATGTCTATTCATGTTTTCACATTTCAGCATGCAGTCCTTACTTTCAAAATCTTGTAATGATATGATTTATGTTATGCATGTTTTTAGTTTATACTTACTTCGCCTATTTAACTTACCTTGCATACTTATTACATTCCAAGTACTGAACATATACTCTATGTTGTATCATTTCATGATACAGGATCAGATGTTCAGATTCAATCTCGTCGCTAGCTAGTTTCCAGAGTCCAACCCAGACAACTTTTTGGTGAGTCCTCATTCTTTGAGGACTTTCAGTTAGTTGAGTTGGGTTCATTTTCTATTTCAAACTTCTAGTGAGCTAGTTTGGGGAGTTGTCCCATCAGCTCGTTAGTATGTTATAGGCTTATCAGACATAAAGTTGTATATTCAGCTTCAAATTTAGTGTTTTGATATTTTCGTTGTTTAGATGTTTTACTATTCATACTTCTGCTTTTTCAGAATACAGTTTTCCACTTTGTGGATGTTGAGCTTTAGCTTTCATGTTCATGCTATGGGTCGACTTGGAGCCATTTATGGTTCTAGATTTCATGTGTAGATCCGGGCCTATGGTTGGATCATGACATTAGCCAAGACAACTTGTTGGTGAGTCCTCATCCTTCGAGGACTTTTAGTTAGTTGAGTTGTTGTCATTTTCTATTTCAGACTTCTAGTGAGCTAGTTCAGGGTGTTGTCTCATCAGCTCGTCAGTATGTTAGAGACTTATTAGATATAAAGTTGTATATTCCGCTTCAAATTCAGTGTTCTGATATTTTCGATGGTTAGATGTTTTATTATTCAAGCTTCCGCTATTTTAGAATTTAGCTTTACACTTCGTGTATGTTGAGCTTTAGTTTTTTGTTCATGTCATGGGTCTACTTGGAGCCATTTATGGTTCTAGGTTCTGCGTTTAGATTAGGGCCTACGTTCGGATCGTGATAATAATTCTTCTTAGCTAAGATGTACAAGTTATGACATGTATGAGTACATTTATGGTAATTCTATATATTTTCTTATTGTACCTCTTGCCTTAAATGCCCTTGGAAGCTTCCACATAGAATTTGTGCCAGAGTTGGACAATTTTACCTAATCAGCGATTTGTCCACTTACGTGGCACCTGCATTTCGCAATTGCCCATCCGCGAGCCACAAGTCTCGCGCAGGTCTTGAGCAGATTTGCTGGACCCCGTCTGCGGTTGCACCTGTGTTTTGCAGGTGCCCTTCAGCTCAAGACCACTGTTGTTCTGCGTTGCACCTGCGTTTCATAGGTGCCAATGTGCGGAACGGAGGTTCTTGCTTCCAACAGACTCATTCTTTGTTCAATTCTATTTCTTTTCTTATCTCAATCCAATACTCGCAAAATCAAAGAGAAAAGGAATAAAACCTTAATAATTGATGTGAAAATCATGAAAAAGCTCATGCTGAAGAGTCTAATGAGTTGGTAATTACCAACTCATCAAACCCCTAAACTTGTACCATTGCTTGTACTCAAGCACGACATTCTCTCACAACTAAGAATTGAATTAAGCATTTTCATCACATGAATTGCACAAGGGACTTCCAAAGCTTAAGACAACCCCAAAAATCTCACACTGACTCAAGAAAAATAAAAGACTCAAAACATATTGCACAAACTCAATTGGTAACCACAAGCATTTGGCATATCTCAGTTTTATTCTTTCAATTCAAAAACAATGGATATTTTCAACCAAAGCACTCTCAATAAGCATCTCAAGTCATTGGCAATTAACATTCAAGGTTTGCCTTAAAGTTCACTGCTCAACTTGTCTTATTCACACATCTCAATTGAAAAATAATTTTAGCGTGTACCCCAAGGAAGTGATGCCACTCACACAAAGAAAGAATCCCACTCATATTTATGCAATTCACATATAGGGATCATAGAATAAACCAAAGACGCTCACTCTCTCAAAAACATTCAAATGCATACACATTTGACCCAATGGCTTGTCCTTCATGTAACTTGCCACTAATGTAGAGTTGCTATACTCGAAATCACTAAGGACTTGCGGGTCATAATGATGGCTAGGATTAAGGGTAGGACAAATTTTATCTATAGTGAGTAGATCCTCCCTAATGCCTTCTGTTAACACAATTAAACATCCCATTATACTCATGAGATTAGTTCACCTTATGTCTACTTATTCATCATTCACATTTTTCATAAAAAACCACCCTTGTAACACCTTGGATTCTACATTTAGCCTTATCTAAGCAAGAGATAGCACCATTCAACTTTTCTTTTTCTTCTTTTGATTAGAGGTTTTTCAACCAACTGTTTCATTTTTTTATCAAGAAATTTGGTGCTACCTCACATTGAAGCTCACATCTTTCCCTTTTATGCACACCTTCAAACTTAGGCTTTTGCCTACATTTCATTTCACTTTCTTATATTCCCCACATCTTAGGCGTCAAGCCCCATTTTATTTCATCACTTGCAGTTAGGGAGGATGGGTGCCAAAGAAGAGGATTAGAAAAGGTAATAGTCATGTAATGTGGTTTTCAAGAAAAAAAAGGGTTAAAGTCCCCAACATTGGCTAGCAAGGATTGATGTTCAAGGAGGTCATTCTTGTGGTGAAGTGACTATCCAAAGAAAGCCTAAGATCATTTTCTAAGTGCAGCTACATCTAAGATTTTGCCTTGAATCATAATTGGGAAAAGTTCTAGACAATGTGCACACACAAGAATCAAGTCAAAGGCCTCACCACACAAGGCATAACACTCCTAGGAGTTCAACTATTTTTCACAATCAAATCAAGGATATGACTTTAAACAAGCTAGTTTTGCAAATCAAAAAGCCAAACAAAGAATGTGTAACTTATGACAAGAGAGTGCTCATTTTCAAATTCAAGTGCCCCTTTTTGTCTCGAAAATTATTTTGCAATGCCAATCAAAATTTTTGGTGGTATCTCTCAAAATGAGTGTAACAAGGACTAAACGACATGACATTTTCCCTTAATAAAGTCTCCTTTTAATCTATCATCAGGAAATGTCACCCGGTTCGACATAAAAATATAAAATAAAAAAAATTGCTCCTTGGAAAAGAATCATACTATAAAGAAAACCCTCGGAGTTTATTCACTAACTACTATCTACAAAGGTGATGCTAAATAGCAAGCAATGACAATTTTCCCTTAGGAATGATGTCACCCAATCTATCATAGGGCTAAATCATGCATCATCAATGAGTGGATTACTCAGAATTCATCCCCAACGAAACTAATACATTGTCCTTAATGCAGAAGGTTGAACAAAATAAGGAAAAAATAGGTGAAAGAACTCCCTGGTCAAATTGAGGCATTTGCGTTGGAACTATGGACAGTACAACAAAACCTGTATTTTGTAGGTAGGGCGCGGAGTCCCTTCTTCTAAACCTTCTCCTGCTAGGCATTTTGGAATTAACCTGCTCCAGACCTGCGTTTCGCAGGTCTAGCACAAATGCATCACTTTTGAGCATTTTTTCTTCCAGATATTCTGGTTGGCACATGCGTTGGACTTGCGTGCCACACATATGGATCTGCATTTTGTAGGTTCATCACAAATTCCTCATTATTTTTATCTTCCATTTTTTGTCACATTGCACACCTTTTTCAACCCTGCAATAATCAAAGACAACAAAGAAGTAATGTAAAAAAAATTAAAAATACTTGGGTTGCCTCAAGAAGCGCCTTATTTAACGTCGTGGCTCGACACCATCAATCTTTACCACTTTCTCTCCACTTTGAGCTTTTGAATTGCACCCCTAATTTATTTTCCATTTTTCTATTCCATTTGAAGGAAGGTGGTGTAAAAGTGAAGGAACTAAGCAATAGATGTCACATTTTATATTTTATGGCCCTTAAAGAAGGGATATGATTTGATCTTGTTGGCATGACAAACTTTAAGATGAAGCTACTTTGATCTTCCTCTTCAACTTCCTCCATAGACTTGGTTGTATCAATTTCTATATCATCAAGCAAGTTCAATGTTGAAAAGTGATTGGAGGAAAGATTAAGTCGCTCCATTCTCACGCATGCTTCTTGCTTGACATCCTCCCTCTCAAATGCACTAGACTCCTTAGAAATGATTTGATGAACTTGTCTTTGTAACTCTAGTGTCATTTCTTCCCTTATGGAATCTTGGATTATTGTTGGGTTGGTTGGTTGGAAAATCGTCCTTACCTCTTCAAAGTCCAGCTTGACCCCTTCTTCATCATCATGCTGAACTTTTTCCCACGAGTCAGTTAGGATTCCCCATTGTTCACTCCTCCTTGTTATGCTTCTCAACATCTCCTCAACTTCTTCTTTTAGAGAACTATAGTTTTCTTCTTAAGGAGTCAATAATTCCATGGGCATTGAGGAGTAGGCATCCTTCTCCGAATTAGACTCCTGCTCCAAAAAATCTTTGAGCATGGATTCCATGGGGTCACATGTAGTGCTTCATCCCTCACATACCATGGAATCATTCCTATCAAGCTCAAGAGCACTAATATTTGTGTCATAGCAACTGTATTGTGAAGTGAACTCATTGGGAAAATCACCCAAATGTCTACCATGACCACCACATAAAGTGCCACTATACTCATCATAGAAGAAAGAAGGTGCACACATCTCTCTTCTAGGGGCATATTTGCAAGCTTGACAACGATGGGTTCCTCCATAATATGGACATGGGTCATCAAGATATAGGTTAAAACCACCAAGTCTCATTTCATTCCACGATGCCATAATACAAATAAAAACTAACGAAAATAAAAAAAAACAAAAAAGAGATGCAAAATAAGTTTAAAGAAACAAATGACTCTTGGAGATTTAGTCTCATTCCCCAAACATCAAATAACTCCACGTCCAAGATTGGTGTTAAAAGAAGCTTATGAGGCCTTGAGATACCACCGAAACGCTGACATTAATCACATAGCTTGACAAGATCATGAGCATCATGGTGAGGAGTTGGACAATAGAATCTCTATTGCAACACTTTTGCTGCTGTCCTGACACTTCCATAATGGCCTCCAATAGGTGATGAATGACGCCTTAAGGATAGTTATCATTTCTACTTGTGGGACACAATGACGAATCATGCCATCATCACAAATTCCAAAAAGATATGGTTCGTCCCAATTAAACTTGTGTACATTATATATGAACTCTTTTTCTGTTGGAAACATAGACCTTCAACCATTTGCTAGCCAAAAAGTTGGAAAAGTTAGCAAACCAAGGTACTAAATCATAAGAAACAACCAGAATGTGTTCATCGAGAAAGGAATCATCTATATCATTGTCCCCAACCGCCAACCATCTTCCTCTAATCGAGATAGGTGATCGACAACCTAGCTTTCACATCCTCTCCTATCCTTGACCTCGAAGTTAAACTCTTATAACAAAAGCACCCATCTGATGAGTCTGGACTTTGCATCCTTCTATGTCATGAGGTACTGAAGTGCTGCATGGTCATTGTGCACCACAACTTTAGTCCCCAACAAATATGATTAAAATTTCTCAAAGGAAAATACTATCGCAAGCAACTCTTTCTCTTTCATAGTGTAGTTGGCTTGGGCATCATTCAGTGTGTTGCTAGCGTAGTATATAGGATGAAAGATCATTTCTCTCCTCTTCTCAAGCACTGCCCCTAAGGCAACACCGCTTTCATCGCACATTAGTTCAAACAGTTTAGACCATTCTTGTACGATAATAATAGGGCCTGATATAAGCTTATCGTTCAAATCGAGGAATGCCTTCATACATGCATTGTCAAAGTGGAACTTGGCATCCTTCTCTAACAACCGAAACAAAGGGTGAGCCACTTTGGAAAAATCCTTGATGAACCGGTGATAAAAGCCTGCATAACTCAAGAAACTTTGTATGCCTTTCACAGTCTTTAGAGGAGATAGATGAGAGATAACTTGAATATTTGCTTGGTCCACTTCTACGCCCTTTTCAAAATTTTTATGCCCTAACACAATGCCTTCCTTCACCATGAAGTGGCACTTCTCCCAATTAAGAACCAAATTTGTTTCTTCACATCTTTTCAACACATTATTTAAGTAAGCCAAGTAATCATCCAATGAATTTCCCACAATGGAGAAATCATCCATAAAAACTTCCATGGTATCCTCCACCATATCTGAAAAATTAACATCATGCATCTTTGGAATGTAGCTGGAGAATTACAAAGCCCGAAGGGCATCCTCTTGAATGAAAATGTACCATAGGGGCATGTGAAGGTTGTCTTTTCTTGTTCTTCTCGAAAATTTGATTGTACCGCGAATATCCATCCAAAAATAGTAATATTCTTTTTTGGACAATCGGTCTAACATTTGATTAATAAACGGGATCGGGAAGTGATCCTTCTTGGTCCATGAGTTCAACTTCTTATAAGCCATGCAAACTCTCCATCCAGTGATAGGCCGCGTAGCTATTAATTCTTCCTTCTCATTTGGAACCATGGTGATCCTTCCCTTTTTGGGCACACATTGGACCAGACTTACCCAATTACTATCAGCTATTGGATATACAACCCTCACATCCAATCAGTTGATTATATCTTTATTAACCACCTCTTGCATAGGTGGATTCAAACGTCTTTGATGTTCCGCTAAAGGGTTACAATCTTCTTGAAGGTTGATCCTATAAGTACAAATGCCTAGGGTAATGCTATTATATAAGCTATAGTCCATCCAACTGCTCGAATGTGCTTCTTTAAGACTACCAGGAGCGCCTCTACTTGCTTCTCAATTAGCTTAGATGAGATGATCACCGGTAAAGTTTCATTTAAACCCAAATAAGCATACTTCAAATGTGAGGGCAATAGTTTGAGTGCTAGCATCGGAGGTTCAAGAATTGAGGGTTGTGACGGAGGAGTTTTTAAATTCTTAACACCACGGTCAAGCTTCTTTGGTTGATAATGATAGGACCCAACACCCACTACAGCATAATGAGCTTCTTCTAACCCTTCACTACTTTCAACAATGTTATTCAAGAGAACGCCTTCTAGTGACTCTTCGAACAATATCTCCTCAATATTTTGCTCTATGTTTTCCTCATCCATGTTTCTTTGACTTGGAGTGACATTTTTCATGAGCGGTTATTTTTCCTTCACACTCATCTTCGATCTTATTAGAGAAGCTAAATTATTCATCTTATATTCCAGATGTCTAATAGAGATGATCATGATCTTTCACCATTTGAGTGAGCTATAAAAGATCACCTTTCAATTCTTGGATCTCTGTGTCAGCGAAAAGCACCTTTTCCATAACCATTTCAAGCATACCTTTGATTCTCGAATGTGCAGTCTTCTCACTCTCCCAACTTCTCAATTCGGCTGCAATTTCATATTTCCAACCTTGATTCTCATCATAGAAATATCATAAGCCTCAAAATACGCCTTGACATCCCATATGAGAACCCCTCATACACATTGCTATCAGGACAATTTGAGTCATAATTTTTACCAACATAGCATCTCTTACCTCTTCTTTTTTCCACATTTCATTCATCCATTAAGTAGAGTTTATACATGAAGATGCTTCAGTATCTTTTAGTATCCATGAGAGATAGCTCATTTTTACGTACCTAAAAAACTAGAAAACTAAAAACAAAAGTGAAAACAACACAAGATGCAACAACAAAATTGAATTACTTAACAACTAATGGCAATCATATTCAACTCCCTAGAAACAGAGCCATTTTATTGATCATTCCCAATAAAACTCTCCCTTTTACAGGAGGTGGTAGCGGTTGTTGTCAAAAAATAAATTCCCAACGAGTGTCAGGGTCGAATCAATAGAGAGTTGTAATAGATCAACCAAGAGTCGTAGAGTAAATCAATTAAGCACGCATCATTGTTTTATATTGTAAAAAGGAAAAAAATGAGGGAAAAATAGTAAGCTATAGAATTCTAACTTTAGAGTAAAACAAAGCAAGTTGATTGTTGCAAGTAATGAGAATGAACTATGGATGTGCTTTTGATGGGCGTTTGATTGGATTGGGGTTAATTAACTAGTCTCAAATATCAATTACAGAATGAATAGAAATGGCAAAGGCTACACCCGATGTTTCTCAACCACTTGGGTGAATTTACCTTGGGTTTTCTCAAACCCCAAACTCAATACTATAAATCAGCCACCAAAAACATGAGGAAGAACTGAACTATCTCTAGCTTCAGCCCTTTAATGGGTGATGGAAATGGGTTTTGACTATCTCTAGATCAACCCCACATATCCATGACCCAAATCCTCACTAATGCTTTCTCAGCCAAATCTTACTCCTCTCATTCAAGCAAAATGTCACGACCCGAACATAGGCGGGGATCGAGACACGGGACAAGGAGCCCTGAGAGAGTCCAAGTCAACCCATGGCATGAACATACATCTAACTCAATAAATAAAAGTGGAAGACTTAACATAATGAACATAAAAGAAGACTAATCTTAATATAACATCAGAACCGGAATTCACATAATACATGACAAGCTGATCATTACGTACAGTCTGAAAGCCTCTAAAATATTTGATAGGATGGGATAACACCCCCAACTAACCCGACAAGTCTGAAAACTGAAAATGCCAAGATAACTGATAAAGAATGGTCCTCGGGAGATGAGGATTCACCACTAAATCTGAATGCTAACTCCAGAAATTGGCTAGTTACGGGGCTGAGCCTGAAGATCGGAGCCTGTATCATAAAATGATACAACATAGAGTATACGGTCAGTACATGAAATGTACTGAGTATGCAAGGTAAGTAAAATCACTTAAATTAGTAAAATCATTTAAAACATGCATAATACAGGACATAATCAAGATAAGAATTTGAGCGTAGGGATTACATGCTATTTTTTGATCATGATCAGAATATAACTGAACATCATAACTGAACCAAATGACCCAAAGCTGAAATCTGATAATCATAAGTAAAATTGAACATTGGGTTAAACCTGCTTTAGAACATATATA